>SRLM01001825.1:0-55491 GCA_015708895.1 Populus ilicifolia | reverse complement strand
TGATATAAAACCATGATAAAAATTCACTTTTGAGTACTAATCAAGTAACAACCATTTTGCACATGCTTTATGAAATAGAAAACACAGTTTTTTTTTTTAGCTACTACCCTCTCCCCCTAACTAAAATAAGACATTGTCCTCAATGTTTAAAGGTAGAAAGATAGAGTATAGAAGATATCACCTGAAATAACAAACACTAACAAACCTGAAACACACTAAAAAAAATATAAGAAACAACAAAACACAATAATAAAACTAAAAGACACAAAGATTCACAAATGGAGGCTCAAATCCAATCTAAGCTTTTTACGGCTTTCCTTAGTTGACCAATTTATGCGATTCATGGAAGGATCAATTACACGAATGAAAGATTGTAGTTGGTCAATCAATTGTTCAGCAGTAGCAACAGAGATTACGATTTGTCGTATAGAAGATGTTAGAAACTCCTGTTCCACAGCGTGATCAAGAAAAGACAACAACTTATCATAATAACCATTAACATTTAACAAACCTATGGGTTTATGGTGAATGTGCAGTTGGGCCTAAGAGGAAATATGAAAGATCTCTTCCAATGTGCCTAGACCACCTGGTAAAGCAATGAAGGCATCAGCATGGTTAAACATTGCATTCATTCAAGCTGACATTGTAGAGACCTGAAGTTCCTCTCCAATTGTTTTTCCAATGATGTCCCCTTGTGCTAAAGCTTTGGGGACGACCCCTAAAACTTGACTACCTCCTAAAAATACAGCTATTGACACACCTCTCATTAACCCAAGACTGTCTCCCCCATACATTAAATGAATCTTTCTCTCAGCTAGCACCTGACCAAGATGATTTCCTGATTCTAAAAACTCCTTTTCTTTTCCAGGACTAGATCCATTTCTACACACTTCTGTATTTGTTAAATGTATGGGTTGAGTATAAATGAAAGGAAGGAAGATAGGGTTTTATAGATGAGAAATTAGAAAGGCAATCATAACACCTATATATAAGCCAACCAGAGTCTCATACACTCTCTCTCTCTTTTTATTTATTTATTTATTTATTTTTGAAAAAAATATATGTATGTACAGGTAGTTGTGATTGTGGCTCACATCTTCCCTTAGTTTTACGTGCAAGAATGACTTAAACACCCTTTATGGGTCGGGGATAGGCTTCCCATCCAGTTTTCTTAAAAACTAGCAAACAGGGTATTTTTTAGTCACATCCCCAAGACTAAGTCAATCATATTCTTTATGAAATAGTGGTCATAAATCATGAATTGCACGATGCATATCTCCACTAGGATGCGTCTCAAGAGTCAATAGAAGGTTATCTAAAGACTCATTACTCAGGTCATCCTTAATGAATTGTATTTTATCTTCACGGTTTATGGATACCATTCATAAAGAACGACATTATGTATTACAAGTCCATCTAGCATGTGTGAAATGAAGGAGTTAGAGGACTCACCTGATAATCAGACTTTTGCTTTAATCAACCCGTGAATATCTTCAGGAATTCCATGATTCATTAACAATCTCAATCTTGCAAATTTAGCACGATAAATTTTTGTAATCGCATTTTCAAGCAGAGCGGGAAAATACTTTTTCAATTTTGCAAGATTATTGTCCATTTTCAAATGAGAATTGGAAGAGAGATTCAAAGAATTGCAGAAATGTATATATAGATATCAGTTATTGTGGAAAACTAAAAAAACCAACTTAAGTCACAAAGTACTGTTATCCGCCATTTGACCGGGGTGAGAGAAACTAGCAAAAATCACTTAAAAAGAAATACAAAAACAATATGAGAAAAACAAAATAATCAACCTTTATCTACAAGATCATTCAAACCAGTTGATTCATTTTCACTAGGAAAATTATCAAAGTAAGCTTTCGAACGATGTTCATTTTCCTTAAAATCATTATCATTCATTGAATTCTCAATATCACAGACCCCATAAGAATTCCTCCATCTTGGTCTTAGCTCCCTAGGGAATGCATAGAGTTGAGAATTATAAAACAAAACTTTTTGACCAGTATCAACTTTTTGACAATTTTCACAAGTTTTGCAGAATGCATGCGTGTCCTTAAACATGGTGGGCCAATAAAATCCATTTTGAAAGATTTTTGTAGCTGTGTTTTTTTATGAAAAATAACTTCCACATGCATCAGAATGACAAAGTTTAATGACACTACTTATCTTATTGTCGAGAATGAATCTTTAAAATATTTGATCAGGACAATATTTGAATAAGTTAAGGTCATCACCATAAAAGCTCGTCACTTCGTTCAAAAACTTTTCTTTATCTTGGGTACTCCAATCAGCTAGCAAATCTTCTAAAGCAAGAAAATTGATATTTTTATCATACCAAGACATTGGATTAAGAGAAAGTAAGGATTCGTTAGGAAAGTAATCATCAATTGGTGTGATGTTAGATGTCAAATTTGTTGCCACTGTTGACAAAAGATTCACATCAACATTTTTGGTGCTTTTTTCATCTGTGATTTCTTCCTTAGAATAAATCATTTGCACATCTTTAGATTCATCAAACTCTGTTTTACTTACGGTAGATTCAAATTAATTATAAACTAAGTCATCAATAAGATTTCCTTTCTATGAATTATTATCATCTTCAGGTTGTTTATAAATGTTAAAAATATTCATCTCCAATGTCATGTTTCCAAAAAATAGCTTCATTAGTCCATTCCTACAATTAATCAATGCGTTAGAAGTTGCAAGAAATGAACATCCTAAAACAACAGGAAATGAATTACATGCTTCAACAGGTTGTGTGTCCAAGACAACAAAATCCACAGGATAAATGAATTTATCGACCTATACTAACACATCTTCAATTATTCCTCTAGGCACTTTTACAGATCTATCGGCAAGTAAAAGAGTTATAGAAGGTGGTTTTAACTCACCTAGATTGAGACTCTGAAAAACTGAATATGAAAGTAAATTCACACTAGCACCAAGATCAAGTAAAGCTCTTTCAATTTTATGCTCTCCAATAAAGCAAGAAATTGTAGGACAAACAGGGTCTTTATATTTCAAAGCATTATTGTTCTGAAGAATAGCACTTACTTGTTCGGCTAGAAAGGCTTTCTTTTTCACATTTAGTTTCCTTTTCACAGTGCGTAAATCTTTCAAAAATTTAGCATAGGAAGGAATCTGTTTAATAGCATTCAGCAAAGGTATATTGATTCTTACCTGTTTAAAAGTTTTAAAAATTTTAGAGTTGTGATTAACTTTCCTTTGTTTAGTCATGGCTTGAGGAAATGGAAGTGCTGGCGGAGAATCAATCTTTTCTTTGCAATTTTCATATTCAACCCCTTCCTTACCCTTAGAGATTGACTCATCATCTTTCTCATAAGGTTCAAGAGAGGGTTTTTCAATAACCTTACCACCGCGAAGAGTACTAACTAATTTAACTTGATCCATGTGTTGGCTTCCAGAACTACTTGCATTTGCATTGTATTGCCCCTTGGGATTTTGTTGTGGTTGAGATGGAAACTTACCTTTCTCTTAGAAACTAAGAGCAGATGTTAATTTTGCAAGAGTATCTTTAAAATCTGTCATGTTTTGAGCAAGTTGAGTATTGATTATCTCTTGCTTTTTAATAAATGCATGCAATGTTTCCTCAAGATTTCTTCTAGAAGGTGGAGCATATCCATAAGAATTTTAGAAATTATGGTGTGCTTGAAATGATGGTTGTGAAGTTTGTGCATTGTTGTTCTCACTCCTTCAAGTAAAATTTGGATGATTTCTCCAACCAGGGTTGTATGTTTGTGAGTATGGGTTATATGGTTAGCCCTTTGAAAACTGTTTAAAGCATGAGCTTGTTCATGGAGACATTCCTTAAAAGAAGGCAAGGTTGGACAGTTATCAGTTGAGTGTTCATTTGTTTCACATATTTGACACATAATGTTTTCAATAGATTTTAATTGACCACTCCTTTTCAATTCTAGTGCCTTGACTTTTCTAGCTAAAGATGCAAACTTGGCTTGAAGGTCATGATCTTCCCTAAGGTTGTACATACCTTCACTAGATGTATGAGGTTGAGTTTTACTCGGTGCCTCATAAGTACCCGCGGTGTCCCAATTTTGAGCATTTTCAGCTAACAAGTCTAAGTACTCCATTGCTTCATCAGATCTTTGTCTTCAAAAGTTCTATTGCACATCAATTCAACCATTTATCTATCTTTAGGTGTTAACCCTTCATAAAAATGTGAAACCAATCTCCATGTTTCAAAACCTTGATGAGGGCAAGTACTAAGCAAGTCTCGATATCTATCCCAACATTGGTAAAATATTTCTCCTGGTTTTTGAGTGAAAGTGGTGATTTGTCTTTTGAAAGAGTTTGTTCTATGAGATGGGAAAAACTTCTTTAAAAACTGTTGTTGCATTTCATCTCAAGCACGAATGGATCCTAGTCTCAAATTTTGTAGCCATGTTTTAGCTTTATCTTTTAATGAAAAAAAAAAGCTTTAATCTGATGATGTTCATGCTACAATTTAAATTATTATATGTGTTGCAGACCTCCTCAAATTCTCTTAAATGCAAATATGGATTTTCCAATTCTAAAGCATGAAAAGAAGGTAAAAGTTGGATAATGTCTGGTTTAAAATTAAAATGAGATGCATCGGGAGGAAAAACTATGCATGATGGTGCACTTGCTCTTGTTAGATTCATGTGGTCTCTAAGTGTTCTACCACGGTTATTCTCATTATGAAGTGATTGATTATCTTCTTCAGCCAGATTTTTTGAAAATGATGAGGATACCCTACAAAGTCTACCACTTGATGTACGTGACTACACTCTCATGCACGTGTAGGAATAGAATAAATGAAAAAAGAAAACAAAAGAAGAAGAAACAAGAGAAAATAAACAAAGTTATATACAAGAAAAGTGAAAAGAGAAAATAAAATAAATATTATAATTTATACAAAACTTACGTCCCCGGCAACGGCGCCAAAAATTTGACACGATGAAAAGATTGATATCTTCTCCCAAGTGCAGGAGTGTCGAGGTAATAAATAACCCGGCAAGATCAGAGTTGAACCATAGGGAGATTATTGTATAAATTATAAATAACAATAATACAACAACAATAATAATAACAATAACAACAATAATAGTAATAACAGCAATAATAATAATAATAATAATAGTACTAATAATAGTAGTAGTAGTAATAATAATAATAATAATAATAATAATAATAACAACAACAACAACAACAACAACAACAATAATAAAGAAGAAGAAGAAGATGAGAACTTTGAGATGAAATATTAAAGTAAGGATTAAACAATGATAATAACAAATGTCAAGGTTAGAGGATCCACTAATGGTATGTCAAATAAGTATAGTATAAACTCTTATTGTTCAAGTGGAATCCACACACAAAGGAGGTTCCAATCATATTATAGATTGTTAACATGATTACATTAGTCATCTTATTCGATTAATGCTAATACTTGTAAATTTCGTCAAGCATTCATGATTATAACTTATGTTAACAACAAATCAAGTTCCTTTCACAGCTCAGGTGTCGGTTATACTATACAGTATGGACTATGAAAGTGCCAAGCATTTGTTGTACTAAGTGTTATACAACATAAATCAAGATTAATCATTTAACAAGCTAAGTATTAAAGGGTGAACAAGATAACAAATATAAAATATGTTAGTATCAAACATTAAAGTCCTTATTAAGTTTATACCATATTTATTCTCATGCCATTAGTGTAACCTTTTCACGTTGATATAATAAACTTAACTAGACATAATGGAAGAAATAAAAATAGATAAACAAAATAAGAACATAAAAGTTAACTAAAGAAAGGAAAGGAAATAAAAAGTATAAACTTAATATTAATGAAAACAAAGCATAAGCAATACAAAAAATACAAGATAGAAAACAAGAGCATGATCTTGATCTGGACACCAAGATGCCTAAATGCATGGCAAATGCCTCCTTTTATAGGCCAAAATTAGGAACTATTGATTTAATAACTAATTGATGAGTAGATGGTCAATCCTTGACTTGGTGACAATCCTTATCTTCTCTTATCTGTCCAAAATGTCATTGATGACGTCAAAATTAGAGCCACTTGAAAACATGAAAGTTCTAGAAAATTGTCTCAGCTTTCTTGTGTAAAACATTTAGCTCATTTTGACTTTTAGAACTCCAGATATGCCCAAAATACTGAACAGTGCTCGGGCTAGAGGATAGATTCGAGCTTCTTTGTTGTTGTAATAATTTGGACTTAAAAATGACCTTTTTAGATCTTGGGCTCCATATGAAAGTTGTAGGCCTATATCTTACCTTTCTATCCATATAAAGTAGACCTAAATCTGAGATCTATAGCTCCAGATATGACCCAATTACTGAATAGTATTACAGTTTGGATTGCACCGACATCTCTTTTCTAAGTTTGATCATCTCTTTGCCTTTGCAATTGAAGTTCTTAAAGTCATCAATCAATCCTTTCATTTATGTGATAGGCCTGCATTTAAAATGGACATTTACCATAAATTAAAGGTATTTTATATTATTAGATAGATTATTATAAAACGAACTACTTTAATTAAGGAGTTATTGATACTTCAAGTGCAAAATGATGATATAAAACCATGATAGAAATGCACTTTTGAGTACTAATTAGTAGTTTATACAGTTATTTGTGGTTCGACCTTGGTTTTTTAGGGTTATTTATTATTTCGACACTCCTACACTTAAAAAAAGATATTAATCTTTTGGTTGTATTAAAAACCATAATCTATAATTTAACATTAAAGCATCCATTTATAATTGAATTTGAAATGAATTATAAGATCATGTTTAGAACACCTCACTTGGTAAGAATTAAGGTATCAATTTTCAACTAGTTGAAGATTTTCGATTCCCTCATTCTTTTTTCTCTAATGAAAGTCGACCTTCCTCCTACTCTTCTTGTTAAATTTTCTTATTAATCCCTTCCATACAAGTATATACTCCGTCTATAAACTCTTAATCTTGGATGTGTTCTTGAAATTTTAGTGTTTCTTTCTTGATTTTGCAAGAATGGATACAAAAACTCTCTTTTCTTTCTATTTAGGTTGCTACAGATTTTTAGTGAGGAGTAGAGTATTTATACTCTATAATTTCTCTTATTTGTACTAAGAGCTCATTTCCTTTAAGTGTATTATTTTTGCCCCTACATCTTTTTATTTTCTTTTTATAATCAAATTATACCTCTTTTTATTTCTTATAACTCCACCCTAAAACTTTTAGTTTAGCTTATTTCCCTCAATTATATCCTATCCTTAATATTCCAGGTTAATTTATAAAGTCTCAAGATATGTTGCCTGAAAATTTATATTCCAGATTTTTTTGAATTCCTATTTTTGTTTAATCCTATGCTTGAATTTCTTTCGTTTATTTCTATTTAGTTAATTTGTAATTTACACAACCTTATTTTCCTTGTGTTTACACCTGAGTTATTAAACTAATATAATTTTATATAAATAAAATAATAAATGACCTCTTTTAACCCGGATTAATCTACTAAATCCATGACTTTAGTTATAAGATTAAGATAACCCTATAAAGAGCAAATCAAAATAAATTATGAAACTCAACTCTCAATTGCTCTTGTTGAGCCTAATATTAAATGATAAAATTTAAAAATATTTAATTTAAAAAAATAATACAAAACAATTAAGCCTAAAGAACCCCGGTTCACCTATTAAGTATTATTCTCAAGTCATGAGGTCCAGATAATATAATAAAAAGAAAACTTAAATAAATTATGAAACCTAATTCTCAATTAAGCATAATATTAAATAATCATATTAGAAAAAAATCAATTAAAAAAATAAATCAATTGAGTTAATTCACCAAATTCGCAACTTATATCATGAGATGATGATGACCTAATAAAAAGAAAATTCAATGTTGAAGGATTTATTACTCGAGTCATGAAACTGAGATAATCTCCTAAAAAAATCAATTTAATAATGGTTAAAATGTCAAAACCAACGACCTTAATTATGAGACCAAGATATTCTTATATAAAGTAAATCTAAAAATATTATAAAACTTAATTTCTAGCTAGCTTAGTGTTAAAAAATAAAATTTTAAAAAAACTCAATTAAAAATAAGATACAAAACAATTCAAGTCTACTTGGATTAACTCTTTAAGCACTATTTTCAAATTATGGGATTGAAATAAATAATAGAAAGTAAAAAAAACAAATCATAAAATTTAATTTTTAACTAATCCAATATTAAATAATGAGATTGAAAAAAAAAGTTGATTAAATTATTTTTGAATTATCTAAGTAAACCTACCAAATTAGATTAATTTATTAAACCTGTGATATGAGATTATATTAACTCAATAAAAACACAAATTTAATATTAAAAAATAACATTAAAAAAATAAAATATTATTTTAATAAATAATATTTTTAAAAAGGAGATGCACTAAAAACTCCTGCAGTTCTACACTTCTGCAGTTTTAGTTTATAATTAAAGTTAATTAATAGTTAATGTAAAAGATGAACCTCCTACACTATTTCTTATATAGAATTATATTTATTAGATTATTTGTTTTTTTATTTAGGTCCAGTTTATTTATTGAAAAGTAGTTTTTTCAGAAAATAAATTTTAAGAAAATGAATTTCAAGAAAATAAATTCCAGAAAAGTGAATTATTTTTTAATATTTAGTAATATAATGAAAAATAAGTTAAAAAAATACTTTTTAGTATCTGATTATGTCATGAAAAAAATTAAAAAATAATTTATTAATAATTTTTTAAATTTATTAAAATAATAAAGAATAAATTTTGCAAATTAAAAATTGAATAATAATGAAATTGAAAAAAAAATATAATTTCATATATTATCTCAAATTAATAATCAAAATAATAAAGATCAAATTTAACAAATAAAAAAATTAAAAGATGAAGAAAGTCAAATAATAATAATAATTATTTCATAAATTATTTTAAATAAAATAAGTAACAATAAAAAGAATGAGGATCAAATTTAATAGATAAAAAATTTCAATTAAAAAATGATAAAAAATAAATAATAATTATAAAAATAAAAAAATTAATATAAAAATTAAATTTTAAAGGATGAGATTGAAAAAAAATAAAATTCAAAAAAATTCATAACAAAATATAAATAATAATTAAAAGTTTGAGAATCAAATTTGATATAATCAGCAAATAATATGATATTTCTAATTTTTTTATAATTTTTTAAAAATATTTTCAATCTAAAATAAAAAAATACTTACTAGGGTCAAAACCAAATTTTTTTAATAAATATTTTTTTATTAATTAATTTTTTAATAAAAAATAAATATAAAAAATTTAAAAAATACTTTTTACAAATTTACATCAAATAAATGCCCCCTCGGTTAAGCACATTGTAGCAGGATTAGGAAGGGACTAAATTGTAATTTAAAAATGATTTTGTTTTTTTTGGCTGAAGTAGAGAAAAGAAAACGACTCTTTTTTTTCCCCCTGAAAAAAGAAGAAGTGGAAAGCCCACAGTAGAGGGAGACAAGAATTGGTTGGAAGATGAAGGGAGCAGGAGCAGGAGCATTGTAGAGAATTGGAGACCCAAACGGTTACCGACGATCGCATAGATTGCTTGGTGCTCAACAACTGAGCGAACCAAAGGGAGAGATGGAGGCATCGGTATTTGCGGTGGAAAATATCCTAAACTACAAATTCAAAAACAAACGGCTTCTAGAGGAAGCATTAACGCACTCCTCCTACACAGACTCAGCTTCTTACCAGCGGATGGAGTTCTTAGGGGACGCGGCGCTGGGTCTTGCGTTGAGTAATTATGTGTATTTGGCTTACCCTCAGTTGGATCCTGGTCATTTGTCTCTTTTGCGTGCTGCTAATATTAGTACTGAGAAACTGGCGCGTGTGGCCATTAAGCGTGGTCTTTACAGGTTTGTTAGACACAATGCCACTGCTCTTGATGATAAGGTAGGTAAAATTAAGCACCAATAATTATAATTAATCAGTAGGAGTAGGAGTAGGAGTAAGCAATTTTTGATTGAAAATACAGGTTAAGGAATTTTGTGATGTTGTGAGTGGAGAAGATGATGATGATGCTTTAGTATATGGCGGGTCAATAAAGGCACCGAAGATTCTTGCTGATATTGTGGAGTCTGTTGCTGCTGCTGTTTATGTTGATGTCAATTTTGATCTTCAAACATTTTGGGTGGTCTCTTTCTTGCCCTTTTCCTTTCCTTTTCTTTTATCTAATCTATTGCTGCATTCATTAATCTTCTTCTTGTTAACAAAAAAAAGATATTTAGGGGTATTTTGGAGCCAATAGTTACCCTCGAAGACTTGCAGCAGCAACCACAACCGGTGACTATGTTGTTTGAGCGGTGTCAAAAGCAAGGAAAGAATGTTGATATTAAACATTGGAAAAATGAGGCCAAAAGTATTGCCAGTGTCTATGTAGATGGACAATTTATCGCTTCCAGTTCGTCTGAGCAAAAAGAAATTGCAAAGCTTAATGCCGCCAAGGGGGCCTTGCTCAAACTATCAAATTCATTCCCTACTAATCTAACTGATGTTTCTCTTCTTGATATATTTGATGGGTCTTCTTTCGAGATTGAAGGCGCCAAACAGAAGTTACATGAACTTTGCGGCAAGAAAAAATGGCCCAAACCAAATTACAAGTATGTTTTTCACCTTACGTGTTCGGTTTCAAAATTTACTTTTTTAGTCAACCCTTCTAGTGAATTCCGTGGAGAATATGTACTTAACATGAGTGCATGCTCAAATCACAGTATATGTTCTTCACTTCTATTTTATCATGTGTTCCCATCATTAATTTCTTACCTTTCATAGGGTGCATTTTACTTATCGTTTTGCTGGGACTGACCATTAGTTTGCTATTAATTGCTTCTTGATGTTCTCTTTCCCACCTTTAAGCAAGTCCAACCAGTCTATCAAGGAACTTCAATTTTGTTTTAGAAGGTATGCAGCAGAGTAAAATGTCTGTTAGAATTTTGTTTAACTAAATTCAAGAGGCGGTTTGAGGCTTGATAAGACAGAGTCAAGTGAGGAAGTTTTATAAGCTGTTTAATTAAATACTGAGTGCTTTATTGTATTCTGGGACATGATTTGCGCACTCTTCGCCTTAGTAATTTCTACAGAAATTAGGCAAGTACCTTGTGCTTTTTGTTAGATAAGATATTGGTTTACGGTCATGGAAAAAAAGAAGTAGGTCTTGGCTTTGAGGTGGACGGAGAAAACAACAGCATAACTTTGGAAATGATTGATGCATCGTGTTGTAGTAAAATAAAGCCTCATTATGCTGAGTTAAAAGGAATATTAAAGTGCAAACAAGTACCTGGTGCTTTTATGGATTTTTTTCTCCCATTCCAGTGACATGGTTTGCCTTGTTGATAACTTGCCCTAATTCCAAATGATTTCTGTTGATATGACAACAGTTGTATTTAATGATCATGGAAATCATAAAACTTTAATTTGATTAGATTATCAGTCATTTTATCAGATAATTAAGCGACCTTGTGTGCGGGGTGTGGTGCTGTTTAAGATGTCCTATGATTTGTTATGAACTGTTAAGGGGGAGCATGTTGAATTGTTTGCTAGATTTTTTGCACAGTTGTGATCTTTTATGTTGATCTAGATTAACAAGGACTGTCTTTGATGATGGTTTTAAATTAACATACTGTGAAAACTGACAGCTGAACCCAGCATTAATCCTGAACTAATACGGCTTAGCTGCACTTGAGGGGATGTTTTTGGTGAGATGCTCAGAAATTAATCCCTTTGAACCACATATCCACCTTTGAAAATTCTGTTTAGGTGTTCCATTTTTCTTTGAAACTTATTTCTTGGAAAATTTACTTGTTATATCCTAGGAAAACATGAGGGTGGATAAAAGTATAACAAACAATAAGAAGCACCCTTTAAAAAAGATTTCTAACCTCGAAGGATATAGAGACCAGAGAGTGAGATAATTTGGAGGGATGATTGCTGTGTTTAACTTGTTATGTTTTGTTAGGGAATGAGAATTTGCTTCTTCTTTAAAAAAGATTTCTAACCTCAAAGGATACAGAGACCAGAGAGTGAGATAATTTGGAGGAATGATTGCTGCGTTTAACTTGTTACGTTTTGTTAGGGAATGAGAATTTGCTTCTTTGTAGATCAACTTGAGATAATTTGGAGGGATGATTGCTGTGTTTAACTTGTTATGTTTTGTTAGGGAATGAGAATTTGCTTCTTGGTAGATCAACCTACACTTTCCATCTACCATGCATGTATAATTTTCATTGATTTGCTTGTTGTCTCACGAACTATTTACTCTTGCCAATCCTACAGCTTCTAATAATGTTTATTTTTATTTCTCGAACATGTAGCATTGAGAATGATATGGGTCCTCCACATGAGAAGAAGTTTGTATGCTCAGTTCAAATTGCAACAGTAGATGGTATTCTATACGTGACGGGAGATGAAAAAACGAGAGTAAAGGATGCAGAAAATTCCGCTGCTTCATCAATGATCCGTGCTTTACAGGACACTGATTATCTGTGATTCTGTTCATTTGTTTGACTCAAATATGCTACATGGGATGTTATGCCTGGTATGCTCCTATTCCCCAGCTTAATATCAAATGCTTGGACCACGTAAACTTTTCTTGTCTCAAGGCTGTATTGTTCTAAACTATCATCCGATAGTGTTGCAAGAATTACCTGGATCTTTGCATATATCTTTTTCTTACAAACCTTCCTGCAGGATTAGTGTGTGATGTTAGGTTCACCATTCTAGGTGATTTTCATTTAGCTTGGACCTGGTTGTGGGGTTCTACTGGAAAATTATCTTTGTTAAGCAAGTTTAAAGTATTTTCTACCTCATACCTGCTGAGCAGGGGGGAAAAACACTAGTTAGATCGTGACATTTGAATTATAGCATCCTTGCTCTCGAAGGATTAGCCACGAGGTTGGTAAAAAAGTACAATTCTCACCTTTTATTCTGACCTGGATAGAAGTAGTACGGTCCAATTTGTTTTTTCAAAAAAAAGTTGGATTGTGACATTTGAATTTCGTCATCCTTGCAAGATTAACCACAAGGTTGGTAAAAAAGTGCAATTCTTACTTTGGAAGTAGTATGATTTTTTTTTTGTTTTTATATTTTAAAAAAATTAATATTCTTTTATATTTTTAGATTATTTGGATGTTTTGATATAAAAAATAATTTTTAAAAATAAAAAAATAATTTTAATATATTTTTAGATAAAAAAATATATTTTAAAAAAAACTAAAACTTCACTTTCAAATATGCTAACAATTACCAAACCTTGGTTGCCTAAACATCCAATCATATGTAGCTCCAATTATTAAGAAACACTATAGGAATGATAGTACCCATATCCATGAAGCCACTTCTTGCATTACATCTCTCGAAATACAATGAACTTGGTGCTTTGGTTGTGGTCCAATGCTGGAGAACAGTGCAACAAAAGTCCAAATTCTCCAGTTGAGGTTGAGATCTTTAATCTTGACATGTGTTGATTGAAAACAATGTCCAGCTTTCATAGCAACGAATTTATAATCCAGTAGTTATTACATCTACATCGGATCTACAGGTTAATTTGATAATTTAATGGTTAAATTGATCCGAGTAAAAAAAAAACTAGCTAGTGTAAGAATTCAACAAAATTTATCAATCCAGGTGAGATTTCTCTATATATAGTTTCTCCTAAATTGTTTTTATATTATTTTAATTGATTATTAACTCTTTTTAAAGTTTATTATAAAAATATTTTATTTTTTTAATGTAGAATTTGAAACTTTTTAGTATATATTTTATATTAAAAAAAAATTATTTTTTTTAATGTGGAATTTGACTCTTTAGTGTATATACTTTATATTCATAAAAAAAGTTATGTTTTTGTATTATGGGATAAAATTTATTTTGATTTAAATACTTTTAAAAGGATAATATAATGTCTTTTTAATATGAAATTTAAAGGATTTCAAACTCTTTAGTATATATATTTTATATTTTTATAAAAAAAGTTATTTTTTCAAAGTAAAATTTAAAATCCTTTTATTTATATACTCTATGTTCATTAAAAAAATTAAATTTTTTCATCGTGGGATAAAAAACTTTTTGATTTAAATATTACAAGTTAAAATGATAAAATAATATTTTTTCAATATAAGATTTAAAACCCTTTAATATATATACTCTATATTTACAAGAAAGAAGTTATTTTTTTAGTGTGAGATTTGAAGCTTTTAATATATATACTTTATATTTATAAGAAAAAAATTATATTTTTTCAGCGTAGGATAATTTTTTTTGTTTAAATAATTTTAACTTAGAAAAATAACATAATATTTTTTTTAATATATAATAATTTTTTAAAAATATTCTTTTAAATTTTATTATTTACAATGTGTAGTTTATATGTACATGAATTTATATGAATTATTTATTAATTTTTTTTATATAAAATATTAAAATTTTAAATATTTTTTTTTCAGTTAATTCATAAAATTCATTTGCTTGATCAAATCAATTCCACATCAGATTTGATAACTATGATATAATAAAGTATTTTACCCCTGGAAGAGCTTTGTAAAGTATAGCGTGTGATTGTTATTTTTACTGCCGTTATGAATAGTTTCAGTGCCTGTTGTGGCCACCTGATATTTTCGCCCCTTTTTAAAGAAGTCTCCGGTTTCAAATGGATGATGCCCTTTTTTCCACAGAAAATACTACCATGGAATTTGCATGCCCTTCAGTATGCATTTTACTGCTGCTTGATACAATTTATTTTCCATGTTCATTTCTGTCTCATTTGTTAATCCAGAGAGGATAGGCATTCAAGCTACTTCCATTTTAAAGGAGTCAAGTGCCGAATAAGTTCCATTGTTTCAACAAGGGTCTCTCTAAACATCCTCGCATAAATCTTGAGAATCTGAAGATCAATGCACACAGCCTGGCAGCATAGCAGTATACCGATTTAAGAGATAACTCTTCAATGGTTTAATTTTGTATTCTTAATTATGTTCTACGCCAATCTTTCTTGCTGGATCACTGAATTTGTTTGCCGATGCCCATTCTAGCCCATTATCTCATTCGTAAGGCCAGGTAGCATGATGAGCTCCAACGACAACAGACAGCCAGAGCTGAGCAACTCTGCAAATCAAAGTCGTCTTGATGAAATTTAGAATTTCCAGTTATTGTGTGACAGTGACTACATTTCAATTTCAAGACCACCTTGATTTGCAAAGGATCATCAAAGGTTTTTCTATGTACCGAGTTTTAAAAGTATTTTTTTTAAAAAAATTAATTTTAGTTTTTAATTAAGATATTTTTTATTTTTTAAAATTATTTTAATATACTAATTTAAAAAAATAATTTTTTTTAAATAAAAAAATTATTCATAAATTTTTTAAATAAAAAAAATATTTTAAAAAACAACAAAATCATATTTTCAATCACGCACTAAATTACTGCACGTAAGCCCTACAACAGCCAGCCCTTAGAAATTAAACAACGAACACTTCAATCAGCTCTAGGATATAGGACGACAAGTCAACTAGACAAATTTGATCGATCATGTTGTATTTGATAATCCACCAAATCTTTTATTTTGTGACGAAAAATTGCAGGTGGTTGAGTCCTGTTGTATTTTTTTAGCCCACCGAGCCCTGTAGTCATAGCTGAGAAACTGCGGATGAGATTGAAAATGCTGGCACGTTAGGAACAAAGAGATTATAACCTTACTAGTTTCATGGAATAGGTTTATTGTGAAGCCGCCCGAAGAGAATCACTGCAGGGTCGTATAGACGCGAATAACTCTATCCATTTGTTTGGATGAAACTAGAGTTCTTGGAAGAAAATAAACAAGGGTTAACTATAAAAATACCCTGCCAGCTGCTATTGATATTGCTCTTCGGCAATTGCATCCATAAATTTCACCTTTAATATTATGTAATGGGTTCACTCCTTCCAAAAAATTTACTTATGTGAATTCTGTTCTAGTTGATGTTTGTTATGTTTCATTGAAACAATAAATTTCAGTTACAGAGTGTTTCAACAATTTATTCCAGCATCCAGTACTATGTGTATACTTCAAAATACATGATTTCAATTCAAATATAAAAATAAATTAATTTTAAATTATGTAATATAAATACTATCAAATATCTAATTATAATTTTAAAATTTAAAACATTCAAAAATAGTTAAGAGTCATGACTAAACATAACTTCAACTTGAAGTAAATCAACACAATTAAAATGCTAAAATATTAAGAAAACAAAAAGTTTTAATACAAAAAAAGCATAAATCAAACATTATCTCTATTATTAACATAAAAATAAAGATTTTGATCTAGTGATGGCATGTAGAGAAACTCATTAATTAGATATTTCAATAAATAATTATTTCCGCTAAGTTTATTCTTGTCATAAAAATATATCTCTTCATTGTTTAAAGTTAAAATAGACAAATGTGTCTCATTAGTATTCTAACTTAATTCATATTTAGAAGTCTACTCATTCAATAAGTTAATGGTATTAAGATTAAAGGAATCTACAACATCCTTTTTAATGCTCAAATTCCCACAAACATGAAAGAAGACAATATATATAAATTCAATTTTTTTAAAATAATACCAACATTAATGAAAATAATAATTTTTCCAAGTAGCTATAAAAGGTTTAAGATAATGTTGGGTCGGTAATGCTGCCCAAGATAATATATTCCTGCACAGGAACCTGCATGAAGACCAAAAAACATCCTTCGCTATGGATGGACACGATAAGAAAAGAGATTAGGTAGTAGGTACAAAATGCATGCTATACATGCATGGTTTGTGATAAAGCATGCTTGAAAGAAATTTGCATATCTTCCATCTTTTAGTATATAAACCATGTCACACAAAAGTCATCTCTATGATTTTCCTTTTTGGGTTAGTTTCTCTATAATTGTTTAGGAAAAGAAAGAAACATAATGGCACTAAATGGTGAAAGTGGTGTCCAACAAGCAGGTGATATTGAAAGATCTTGTCTGGTTTGAATTGAACATGACGTTATCACTATTATTATGAACTTGCGATGTAAAAAGAAACCCTTGGGATTCTTGTCAAGAATCTTTTCCCATCATTTGATCCAGATATGAGAACTAGAATGTTAAAACTTGATGAAACCCCGACAAATCTTACAGTGACAAGCCTTATTTGATATAGAAATTCATGATAGAAATAGAAACACATGTTTGGATTTAATGTTGATGTCAATCCAAAGTTAAATCATGAACAAACTTACCAGGTTTAAAAAAGAACAATTGTCAAATATTCTATCCAGAACGAAACTAATAAAATAAATCCAGGATATATTAGATAAAATTTGAATAAGAAATCTATGGTTGTGTTTATTTTATGAAAAGTAATTTTTTAAAAATTAATTTTTTAAATTTTTCTATGTTTATTTGTCATCAAAAAAATTGATCAATGAAAAACATTTTCTAATAAAAAAAATTTGACTTCATTTCTAGTAAAATATTTTCCTGAGAAATTTAGATAGAAAACACTTTTTAAAAATTATAAAAATTTTAGAAATATCATATTATTTGCTGTTTATATCAACTTTGGTTCTCAAACTTTATATATATATATATATTGTTTTGAATATTTATTTTTTTAATTTTAACTTTTAAAATTTAATTTTTATATTAACTTTGGTTCTCATTTTATAATTGTTATTTACTTTTTCCGTACTATTTTTTATTGAAATTTTTTATTTATCAAATTTGGTCCTTATATTTTTTTTACTATTACTTATTTTATTTGAAATAATTTATGAAATGTTAATTATGATTACTATAATTTCTTCATCTTTTATTTTTTTTATTTTTTAGATTTGATTTCTATTATCTTGATTATTATTTATTATATTTGAGATAATTTATAAAATTATTTTTTTAATTTCATTCTCATTCAAACCTTTTAATTTGTAAGATTTGTTATTCGTTATTTTAATAAACTTTAGAAAAATAAAATATTAATAAGTTATTTTACAGTTTATTTTCCATGACATAACAAAATACTTGAAAGTATTTTTCAATTTATTTTCTATTACACTACTAAATGACACGACTAAAAGATTGATGTCTTTTTCCAAGTGTAGAAGTGTCGAAGTAATAAATAACCTAGCAAGACCGAGGTCGAACTACATGGAGGTTAATTGTACAAATTATAATTAACAATAATACAACAACAATAATAATAGTAATCACAATACTGATAATAGTAATAGTAATAAAAATATTAATAATAAAGAAAAAAAGGAGAAGAAGAAGAAGATGAGAACTTTGAGATGAAATATTAATATAAGGATTAAACAATGATAATAACAAATGTCAAGATTAGAGGTTTTACTAATCGTATATCAAACAAGTATAGTATAAACTCTTATCATTCAATTGGAAACCACACATAAAGGAGGTTCCAATCAGATTATAAATTGTTTACATGATTACATTAGTCATTGTATTCGATTAATACTAATACTTGTAAATCTCGTCAAGCATTCATGATTATAACTTATGTTAACAATAAATCAAATTTCTTTCATAGCTCAGGTGTCGGTTATACCATATAGTATGAGTTATGAAAGTGCCAAACATTTGTTGTACCAAGTGTTATACAAAATAAATCAAGATTAGTCATTTAATAAGCAAAGTAGTAAAGAGTGAACAAGATAACAAATACAAAACATGTTAGTATCAAACATTAAAGTCTATATTAAGTTTACACTATATTTATTCTTACACCATTAATGTAACCTTTTCACCTTTATATAATAAACTTAGCTAGAAATAACGAAAGAAAAAAAAATATACAAAATAAGAACATAAATAAGATAAAAGTTAACTAAGTAAATGAAAGCAAATAAAATGTATAAACTTGATGTTAATGAAAGCAAAATATAAACATTAGAAAAAATACAAAGAGAGAAAGCGAGAGCATGATCTTGATCTGGAAACCAAGATGTCTAAATGCATGGTCAATGTCTCATTTTATAGGCCAAAATTAAAAACTATTGATTTGATAACTAATTGATAAGTGGGTGACCAACTTTTCACTTAGTGACAATCCTTGTCTTCTCTTATTTGCCCAAAACGTCATTGATAACGTCAAAATTAGAGTCACTTGAAATATGAAAGTTATAGGAAATTATCTCGCCTTTCTTTTGTAAAATATTCAGGTCATTTGAACATCTAGAACTCTAGATATGGGCCAAACACTGAATAGTACTTAAGTTGGAAGACAAATTCAGACTTCTTTATTATTGCTACAATTTGAACTTGAAAATGACCTTTTGAAGTCTTGGGCTCCATATGAAAGTTACAGGTCTATGTCTTATCTTTCCATCCATATAAAGTAGACTTAAATTTGAGATCAATAGCTCCAGATATGACCCAATTACCAAATAGTATTCTGGTTTGGATTGCACCGATATCTTTTTTCTAAGTTTAGTCATCTCTTTGTCCTTTCAATTTTAGTTCTTAAATTCATCAATCAATCCTTTTATTTTATATGATAGACCTACATTTAAAATGAACATTTACCATAAATTAAAGGTATCTTATATTATTAGATATATTATTATAAAACATGCTTTAGTTAAGGAGTTATTAATACTTCAAGTGCAAAATGATGACATAAAACCTTGATAAAAAAAATACACTTTTAAGTACTAATCACACCTCCCAACCCGCTTATTACTACTCTCTAGTAATCAAAGCGTTAAAATAGAAAAATAATTTACAAATTCCATAAAGCAAGGTATTTATCATTCAACTTTCATTAATCTATCTAGATAAACAAACTCTCATTAAATTTATATATCTGCTCAATACCTCTTAACAAGATATTAGTAAACCTTTTTTTTATACTTAATATATCAACACATAATTATAGGGCTTTTCTTGGAAGAAAACAAAATTTTTGTTCTAATGTTTAAGGTTAACTTTCTTTGGTTGAGATTGTTATTTTTTTCTTTTTCTTTTTTTTTAAATATATATACATATAACTTAAAACACCATGCATCTTTAATCTATGTAATGAGCTTTCGGCTAATAACTCCTAGACCAGTTGGTCTTGGAGCATTAGGTGTTGAGATACCTGTAACTCGGGTCACAGATATTGATACGTAGATAGTGCAATATTTGATTCCCCTAAGCTTTTCTCCTCAACCCATATAACAAGCGTTAGGCCAATAGCTCTCAAGTTAGTTGACTTTAGGATATTAGGTGTTAAAACACCCCTTTGGGCTTAATTGCTTAGGTTAGGAAGGCTATAAAAACAAACTTATTTATATTTTTATTATCATCATTTCATTTTATTTCATTTTATTATTTTTTTGCTCTTTTTTTTGTTTTTTTAAATTATATATTATCCCTTTCTCTTAGTTGTTACCTTTAACAAAAGAATATAAATAATATAATAAGCCAATATGTCACTTACAATCATATGTTAAAGTGTGTGTGTGTAAATTAAGGTTTAAGAATACATGTTTAATGAGTATATGAGCAGAATTCAATGGTAACAATACGAGAGTTTGTAAACCTGAATATTTCAACAAGTATTATGGTAGACTTTATTAAGAATGGTTACTAAGATGCATCTCAAGAGTCATAAAAAGATCTCCTTTAATCTGCTATTATAGTAACAATAATTTTGCACATGCTTTATGAAATAGAAAACACAGTTAGTTTTTTTTTTAGCTACTACCCCCTCCCCTCCAACCAAAATGAGACATTTTCCTTTAAAATAGAAAGATAAAGTATAGAAGATATCACCTGAAATAACAAACACTGACAAACCTGAAACACACTGTAACAAATATAAGAAACAATAAAACACAATAATAAACCAAAACAACAAAAAATTACAAATGAAGACTCAAATCTAATCTAAGCTTTTAGGGCTTTCCTTATATGACCAATTTATGCGACTCATGGAGGGAACTATTATCATAATAACCATTAACATTTAATAATAGGTTTGTGGTGAATGTGCAGTTGGCCCCAAGAAGAAATATGAAAGATCTCTTCCAATGTGCCTAGACCACCTAGTAAAGCAATGAAGGCATCAGCGTGGTTAAACATTGCATTCATTTGAGCCAACATTCTAGAGACTTGAAGTTCCTCTCCAATTGTTTTTTCAATAATGTCCCCTTATGCTAAAACTTCGGGAACGACCCCCAAAAATTGACTACCTCCTAAAAATATAGCTATTGACACACCTTCCATTAACCCAAGACTCCCTCCCTCATACACTAAATGAATCTTTCTCTCAACTAGCACCTAACCAAGATGATTTGCTGATTTTAAAAACTCTTTTTCTTTCCAAGACTAGATCCACTGAAAACACAAAATATTTCTTATATGATGACCTGATGAACTTACCATTTCTACACACTTCTATATTTGTTGAATGTATAGGTTAAGTAGAAATGAAAGGAAGGAAGAGAGGATTTTATATATGAGAAATTAAATAGGCAATTATACCACCTATAGGTAAGTTGTGTATTTTGATGACATTTTGATTTATAGCAAGAACTTAAATGAGCATCTTGATCATTTGCGTAATGTACTTAGTATGTTGCGTAGTGAGCAATTATATGCTAATCTTAAGAAGTGTACCTTTTGTATAGAAACAATTATGTTTCTTGGCTATGTTGTTACTGCATAAGGTATTGAGATGGACGAGGAGAAAGTTAAAGCCATCCGACATTGGCCTACACCAAAATCAGTAAGTGAGGTAAGAAGTTTTCATTGACTTGCTAGTTTTTATAGAAGGTTTGTGAAGGATTTTAGTACTATTGCTACACCTTTAATTGAAAAATGTGAAAAAGTCTGTTGGATTCAAAGGGAATGATGCGTAAGATAAGGCTTTTAAATTGTTGAAAGATAAGCTTTGTTCGACGCTTGTTTTAGTTTTACCAGACTTTACAAGAGCTTTTGAAGTAGAATGTGATGCGTCAGGTATTGGTATAGGAGCTGTGTTAATGCAGGATAGGAAGCCCATTGCATATTTTAATGAAAAATTTAATGGGACAGCCTTGAATTACCCTACATATGACAAGGAGCTCTATGCCTTGTTAAGAACTTTAGAGACGTGGCAAATTTACCTGTGGCCTAAGGAGTTTATGATACATTGTGATCATGAATCATTGAAGCACTTGAAAGGGCAAGGTAAATTGACTAGGAGTCATGCCAAATGGGTTAAATTTATTGAAACATTTTCGTATGTGATCAACTATAAGCAAGGGAAAGAAAACATTATGGCTGATGCACTTTCACGCAGGTATGTTCTTTTATCTACTTTGGATGCTAGATTTCTAGGATTTGAACACATAAAAGAATTATACAAGGATGATAGTGATTTTGCTAATGTTTACAATGCTTGCGAAACTTCAGCTTTTGAAAAGTTTTATAGACTTGATGGATATTTGTTTAAAGAGAGTGATGCGAATCTCGTGATCACATGGTCACGCAACCCACACACAAAGACTTCAACTCCCGGAAAGCCAAGTAAATTAGATTTGATAAGAGTGTGACACAAAGATAACTCATCACTATTGAAAACAAAAACCCCCACCCAACAAATATTGATTCGTGAACGAGAAGTATAAGGATGACGCCACAAAGACAGTTGTTCTTCGATAAGTCGTTTTCAGTTCTTTAGAGAACCAGGGAAGGGAGATTATCCCACCAACACAGAATAAGTGCAGCAAAGAAGTTTTATTGATTTGAAAATTGCATAACCTTTACATGTTTGGTTATGCCTTTATTTATACTGAATTTGAACTTAAAGAAACCCTAATGGACCTTCCTTAGGTAGACTTATATGAAGCCCACTTACAATTGACCCAAATAAGTAATAATAACCCATAAACTAAGAAAATACTAAAAATACTACAAATCTGAAAATATCATCCTAAATAAGCTAGAGTCAAATTTGTCAC
Organism: Populus ilicifolia; assembly: GCA_015708895.1. NCBI lineage: Eukaryota > Viridiplantae > Streptophyta > Magnoliopsida > Malpighiales > Salicaceae > Populus > Populus ilicifolia. The sequence continues at coordinate 32,455 of SRLM01001825.1, read as the reverse complement.
CTTTAAAAAGTCCCAAACAAAGTTGGAAAAATTGGATTTGGAAAATTTGTGTTGTTGCCCCCTTTGATGTTCTTGATTAGCTTGGAATTCCTTGTTTAACTTGGACAAATAAGAAAACAAATTTGCTTCTTTGTTACTGATTTAATTACTTTCCTTCCAGTCAGGAAAAGCATTAAATAATCCTCTCCTCTTTAGGAATAAGATATGACCAACTTCCTAGAATAAATTGTTGACTCTTTATCCTTGTAGTATTAGAAAAAAACAAGCCTAACAAGGCTGGTATTGGGTCAAACACATCAACCCCTTGTTCCACATGAATTGGGCTCTTCTTGGACCTGAACTAAATGAATTAAAGGCTATCCTTCGTGCTCCCTAAATGTCCCAAGCCCCTCTAGGTCCATTTTGTTCCATATGTTTTGAACAAACCTATTCAATGCTTCTTTAAGCTTGTTAGACCTAGCTCTTGTGATTGACCCAATTGGCACCTCTAATGGGTTGTTGACATGATTACGCTTGGTGTTAAGCTGAGCCGCATCAACTACTCTCCCAATGAATCTTTACTTCCTGTCTCCACAATTCTTTGGTTTGCTAATATTATCAATTTTTTTATTTCAGGATAATTGCCAGCTCATTATAGTATCCAAGATAAAAAAAAAATTCTTGAACAAAGTGAAGAAATTTTATTGGGTTGACCCTTATTTATTCAAATATTATCCCAATCAAATATTTCAAAGATATATTCCTGATAATGAGGTTAGTATTGTCATTAAATTTTATGATTCTCAGGCATGTGAAGCCATTTCTCATCAAGAAAAACAACCGTAAAAGTCTTACAAAGTGGATTTTACTAGCCTACTATGTTCAAAAACTCATATGCATTTTGCAAGACTTGTGAAAATTATCAAAAGTTGAGATCTATTTCAAAAAGTCACATGATGCCTTTAAATCTTATTCTTGTCATTGAGATCTTTGACTATTGAGGTATAGATTTCACGGGTCTATTTTCTCTATCATTTGGTTTCTTGTACATATTAATCACAATATATTTGTTTCAAAATGGATAGAGACAATTCCAAGTCGAAACAATCATGAAAAAGTTTTTAAAAGAAAATATCTTGAGTCAATTTGGAATCCCTCTAACCATGATAAGTAATAGTGGAGAACATTTCTACAATAAGTCATTTGTGTTTTTAATGAAAAAAATATAGAATCACACATAAAATTGTCATCTCTTATCACCCTCAGACAAGTTGATGTAACCATATTATTTGATAGTTTCACCCATATTTACCTAATGTTTTGTCCATGTTTTATATGTAAAATGCCTTGATATTCTTTGTTTTATGTTTTGAAGGCACTTTTGGATGAAAAATGCAAAAAGGAGTAAATTGGAGATAATTGACAGATTTGACGTTGAGTCGATGTTTTGCGTAGAGCGTGAGTTCTAAAGATCGAAATGAAGTGATTCCAATGACACTAAAAAGCTAACATCCATACCTTTCTGGAAATATAATGCAAGAAAAATAAAAAGAGGAAGATCATGGAAATCACATCCTTCAAAGTCAAATCTCGCATTCTGCCACTGTTGACCTTTATCTATTCAAAATTCAATATCCTTCAAACTTAATTTTGTTAGATTCCTGACTCAAAGGTCTGTAAACGCTCCAAATTTCATCCAAAAACGATGTCAGATGAGGGAGATATGATTTTTCAAAGATAACAACTGAATTCTGCCAGCAATCAGGTTTAGTGAAGAAATGAGTCCAAATTAAGTTTCGAAGCTTCTAAACCGTCATCCAAGTTTTTATATTAGCAATTTATCTTCTCTAAGTCAGAGTTTGAAGATTTCATACAAGGCTATTTCTCTTTTTTAGGGAAAATAGTTATTGAAGTACTTAAATGTCAATTATCAACTTAAGGGAGGACTACTTTGTAAATTAGGAACTAGGGTTTCTTAGCATATAAAAAGAAAGAGAGAGAGAGGAGAGAAGGGGGCAGTAGCCAGAAGTTAAGAAACACAAATTCTCTCCTCTATAAACCCAAAAAATCATACTCTCTTTATTCTTTAAGAGTAGTTGTTCAATAGATATGCAAGGCTAAATTCTTTTCTTGGTTGCAAGGACACAACAAACTTTTGGATTTCAAGAACCGTGAGATTTATTTTTTCTTTTATTTTCAGTTTATATTATGAATAAGTATGATTTTTTTCCTATGCATATTTTCTATGATTGTTGTTGATAATTGCTAGAGCGGAACTCTAAGTTATTATTGTGAACAATGTATTGCTAAGTTTGATATCAAAACCGGAGTTGTGATGTATGAACTTGTGAAGTAACTAAGCTTGATAATTATGGCAGAACTACATTATTAAACTTAGGGAGAACACTCAAATATCTAGTTCTTAGGGCTGCCATTGAACTAAATCATTAATGCGGACATTGTGATTGTTTGTTGGTTAGGTTTAGTTATACGACGGATCCGTTAATTAACCAACATTAAGAAAAGATAAAAATTCAGAATATAAATTGTAGTTTTGTTTCAAGGATCAGTTCTAATTTCCGTTGGTGGATGTGTGTTTGCAACCAAGGTTTGTTTTCTTGATAAATTTTGAGTTCAATTGATTTTGTTTGCTAGTTTAATTTCTTCCATAGTTTAGATCATTACAAATCAAAACCCCCCAATTGTATAACGTATAACACAAAAATCTGAACTAAATCTTCTTTATGGGATCGACACCTTACTTGCTTTATACTATCTTGTGTGTTGTGTTTTAAGCTAGGGTAATTAATTTGTGCAACCACGACATCGCAACACAAGTAGACAATTAGAGCTTGCTAATTGGGAGATAAAAAGATCTTGGAGAAAATAGTGAACCCTAATAGGAAAAACTAGTCTTCAAGACTTAATGATGCACTTTGGGCTTATCAAACTACTTATAAAACATCATTAGGAATGTCACCTTATAGATTAGTCTATGGAAAACCTTATCACTTATATGATACTAGTTAACTACAAAAATTACAAATAAATGAGCTTGAGGAAATAAGAAATGATGCATGTGAAAATTCAAGAATTTATAAAGAAAGAATCAAAGAGTTTTATAACAAGAAAATACTAAAAAAAATATTCAATGTTGGTAAAAAAATCTTCCTTTATAACTCTAGACTCCATTTATTTCCTGAAAACCTAAGATCAACATGGAACGGTCCTTTTATTGTGAAACATGTGTATCCATATGGGGCTTGTATCATGCGAACCTCGTGATCACATGGTCACGCAACCCACACACAAAGACATCAATTCCCGGAAAGCCAAGTAAATCACGTTTGATAGGAGTGACACAAAGATAACTTGTACCTAGGCACCAACACTATTGAAAACGGAAACCCCCACCCAATGAATATTGATCTACGAACTAGAAGCATAAGGATGACGCCATGAAGACAGTTGTTCTTTGATAGCTCATTTTCAGTTCTTTAGAGAACCAAGCAAGGGAGATTATCCCACCAACACACAATAAGTGCAGCAAAGAAGTTTATTGATATGAAAATTGCGTAACCTTACATGTTTGGTTATGCTTTTATTTATACTGAATTTGGACTTAAAAAAACCCTAATGGACCTCCCTTAGGTAGACTTATATGAAACCTATCAACAACTACAAAGATGGAATCCCTACCCTGTTTTGACCTAGGTAAACCCAAGACGAAGTCCATTGAAATGTCTATCCAAAGTTTTTTCAATATAGGCAAAGGGGTATACAAGCCATGCGGTTGAGTCCTAGACTTTGCTTTCCTACAAGTTATGCATTTATCACATATGCGTTGCACATCTTTTTTTATTTTAGGCCAATAAAAATGCTCATGCAACACGTCCAAAGTCTTAACAACACCAAAATGCCCCATCAACCCGCCTCCATGTGCTTCACGTACAAGCAATTCACGCATAGAACTTAATGGAACACACAAACGACTCTCTTTGAACAAATATCCATCATGTCTATAAAACTTTCCAAAAGCTGAAGTTTCGCAAGCATTGTAAACATTAGCAAAATCACTATCATCCTTGTACAATTCTTTTATGTGTTCAAATCCTAGAAATCTAGCATCTAAAGTAGATAAAAGAACATACCTGCGTGAAAGTGCATCAGCCACAATGTTTTCTTTCCCTTGCTTATACTTGATCACATACGGGAATGTTTCAATAAATTCAACTCATTTGGCATGTCTCCTACTCAATTTACCTTGCCCTTTCAAGTGCTTCAATGATTCATGATTACAATGTATCACAAACTCCTTGGGCCACAGGTAATGTTGCCACATCTTTAAAGTTCTTACCAAGGCATAGAGCTTCTTGTCATATGTAGGGTAATTCAAGGCTGCCCCATTAAGTTTTTCGCTGAAATATGCAGTGGGCCTCCTATCCTGCATTAACACAGCTCCTGTACCGATACCTGATGAATCACATTCTACTTTAAAAGCTCTTGTAAAGTCTGGCAAAGCTAAAACAGGTGTCGAACAAAGCTTATCCTTCAACAATTTAAAAGCCTCATCTTGTGCATCATTCCATTTGAATCCAACAGACTTTTTCACAATTTCAGTTAAAGGTGCAGCAATAGTACTAAAACCCTTCACAAACCTTCTATAAAAATCCTTCACAATTTCAGTTAAACTCCTCACTTACTGATTTTGGTGTAGGCCAATCTCGGATGGCTTTAACTTTCTCCTCGTTCATCTCGATACCCCATGCAGTAACGACATGGCCAAGAAACACAATACTTTCCATGCAAAAAGGTATAAAACTTCTTAAGATTAGCATATAATTGCTCACTACGCAACACACTAAATACATTACACAAATGATCAAGATGCTCATTTAAGTTCTTGTTATAGATCAAAATGTTATCAAAATACACAACAACAAACTTACCTATAAATACACGCAAGACATGATTCATTAAACGCATAAATGTGCTAGGCGTATTTGTAAGTCCAAACAACATGACTAACCATTCATATAAACCACGCTTAGTGTTAAATGCAGTTTTCCACTCATCACCCTCTTTCATCCTAATTTGATGGTACCCACTTTTTAAGTCAATCTTAGAGAAAATACATGATCCATGTAACTCATCTAGCATGTCATCAAGCCTAGGAATAGGATGTCGATACTTTACCGTTATGTTATTGACAACACGACAATCGACACACATCCTCCATGTTCCATCCTTTTTAGGCACAAGTAGCACTGGCACAACACAAGGACTCATACTCTCACGAATGTACTCCTTCATCATCAACTCATCTACTTGCCTTTGAAGTTCCTTTGTTTCCTCGGGGTTGCTTTTGTAGGCTGGACGGTTAGGAATTGAGGCTCCGGGCACAAGATCAATTTGATGTTCAATCCCCCTTAATGGTGGTAATTTATTAGGGATGTCTTCAGGGAATACATCATCAAAGTCCTGCATCAAAGAAACGTCCACACCAGGAATAGCAGAATCAAGATTGTTAGTGTTAAAATAAGCCTCCTTATACACAAGTAAGATCATTGGCTTATTAGTGAAAAATGCAAATATGATTTGAGATCCTGTTGCATAAAAATTAGGTTGTTTCTTTAATTTTTCCACACTATTATCATCACACAAGCTGACTTTCTTCACTCCTCGGTTTTTACCTCCGCTCTCAACTGGTTTAATTAAAGATTTAGGTTTAGCTTAATCTTATGGTTTTCTCTCACCATTTTCCTCACGTGAATTTTCTCATCATACACTTGTTTCGGAGAAAGAGGTACAAGAGTGATGGTTTTACCATCCTTTACAATAGTGAACCTATTTTTAAACCCATCATGAATCGCGTTCCAATCAAACTGCCATAGACACCCCAAAAGTAAGTGACTACCATGCATCGGGACTACATCACACAAAATCTCATTGGAATACTTTCCAGTAGCAAACATAATCAAAACCTGCTTAGTAACCCTCACTTCACCACATTCATTCAACCATTGCAACCTATAAGGCCTAAGATGCTTAATACAAATCAGATTCAATTTCTTCACAAGTGTATCACTAGCAACATTAGCACAACTACCTCCATCAATTATCATGCTACATACCTTGTTTTGGATGTGACATCGAGTGTGAAATATATTTTTCTATTGCTAATCTACTCTTCTTCGATTTACTTGCTCAGCACACCTCTTATAACCAAGGCCTCCCCCTCAACAGGATATGCAATCTCCTCATCGCTACAATCCACCAAAGGTGGCATCTCTTTACTTTCAGATTTGTCACTGTTAAATTCAACATTTCCATTGTCTCTTATAAGCATAGCTCTTCGGTTTGGATACTGAGATGCAATGTGCCCCTTCCTTAAACATTTAAAGCATTTAATATCTCTATCATGAATAGGTTGAGATTCAGATTTACCTTTCCCATCCGTATAAGTCTCCTTTTTGGCCTTAGGTGGTTCAGCCTTTGCATAAATCTTTGGTTGGACAACCCCTTCTCCATGTTGTGGAAGATGAAGCCAAATTGGTCTGAAAACGTGTACTGCCCCTTCTCTTTATTTGCCTCTCCACCTTCATTGCCATATGGACCATGTCTTTCAATTCCACACAATGTTGTAATTCTACAACATTCGCAATGTTCCTATTCGGTCCATTAAGAAACCTAGCCATAGTAGCTTCCCGATCCTCAATCATGTTTGCCCAAATCATAGCAATCTCCATTTCCTTGAAACACTCATCCACAGAACTAGAACCCTGATTCAAACCCTGTAATTTCATATAGAAATCTCTATAATAGTGGTTAGGCACAAATCGCCTTCTCATCAACACTTTCATCACCTCCCAGGATGTTACCGCCCTCTCCCCACTCCGTCTTCTACTAGTAACATTCTGATCCCACCAAATCAGTGCATAATCCATGAATTCGATGACAACCAATTTCACTTTCTTTGCCTATGAATAGTTATGGTAATAAAAAATCCAATCCACCTTTTTTTCCCACTTCAAATATGTCTCGGGATTGTTTTTACCTTGAAAAGAAGGTATTTTCAGTTTGATAGCATCCAAATCACCATCTAAATCAGCATGTCCCTCAACACTATGGAAATTTTCCCTTTGGCCTTATTGGCCCCTAGTTCTATTAACATAATCCCTTCGGTTTCTAGGCTGCCGAAAACCTTCCCGGTAGTCTATGACCTCATCATCAAAACTACCATCACCAATATCACCAACAGCCTTCTTAAAATCTTCACAATCAGCCAACCTTAGCCTGTTGGCCCTACTGCTATTGTTTGTTTTTGATTCAGCCCCAAGCTTCGCATTTTGGGTGCTTGTACCAGCCTCGTTACCACATTTCTCCACCCTATCAAATCTGTCACACACATTTCCCATCACAAAATTCATCCTCTCCATCATTTGTGTCATGGCTTGCATTTGAAATGTAAGTTCTCCCTCGGGATGGTGTGTTGTTTTGATCTGACATTATAATACCTGCAAAAAGTGGTTAGCGGTAAAAGAACATTTATCCTCACGTCACTCGTGTTTCGCTCAAACACTCTTAATATCCTCACATGCTGATGCGAACCTCATGATCACATGGTCATGCAACCCACACGCAAAGACACCAATTTCAAGAAAGCCCTGTAAATCAGGTTTGATAGGAGTGTGACACAAAGATAACTTCTACCTAGGCACCAGCACTTTTGAAAATAAAAAACCCCCACCCAACGAATATTGATTCACGAACGAGAAGTATAAGGATGACGCCATGAAGACAGATGTTCTTCGATAAGTGGTTTTCAGTTCTTTAGAGAATCAAGGAAGGGAGATTATCCCACCAACACACAATAAGGGCAGCAAAGAAGTTTTATGAATCTGAAAATTGTGTAACCTTTACATGTTTGGTTATGCCTTTATTTATACTGAATTTGAACTTAAAGAAACCCTAATGGACCTCCCTTAGGTGGACTTATATGAAGTCCACTTACAATTGACCCAAATAAATAATAATAACCCAAAAACTAAGAAGAAAATTCTAAAAATACTAAAAATCCAAAAATACCATCCTAAATAAGCTAGAATCAGATTTGTCACCCTAGAGAAGTCCCAAACAAAATTGGAAAAATCTGATTTAGAAAATTTGTATTGCTAATTTAATTATTTTCCTTCCTAAGTGACGAAAAGCATTAAATAGTCTTCCCTCTTTAGAAATAAGATATGGCCAACTTCCTAGAATAAATTGTTGATTCTTTATCCTTTTAGTATTAGAAAAAGACAAGCCTAACAAGGTTGGTATTGGGCCGGACACATCAACCCCTTGTTCCACATGAATTTGGCTCTTTTTGGACCTGAACTAAATGAATTAAAGGTTGTCCTTCATGGTCCTTAAATGTCCCAAGCCCCACTAGGTTCATTTTGTTCCATATGTTCTGAACAAGCCCATTCGATGCTTCTTTAAGCTTTTTAGCCCTAGCTCTTGTGATTGGCCCAATTGGCACCTCCAATGGGTTGTTGGCATGATTACGATTGGTGTTAGGCTAATCCGCATCACACGCTCACATCCCTTGTCTCACCTTCTTGCGGTTCTTGTGAAACTGAAACCAACATGGCAGCGCAAGCCAAATATATTTATGACTTAAGAAGCAATAACAAACTAGAAAAGAAGCAAAATAAAACTATGATGATAGTCTCGTGAGTAGCAAGTGAGTCTATCCGAAATATAAACGAAACTGAAGACTCGAATAAAAACAAAAACAGAAAATATGCAAAATCACTAAACAACACCAAATATGTTGGATATGATGAAAATAAACTACAAGTCATGAAATCAACAGAAAGCAAGTGAATTTCAAACGTTGACACAAGACAGACTTGTTCACGACAAGTTAAGTCCGAATCTGGAACCTAAAGTGAGTAATGTCCAATTGAGTTAAAATTTTAGATATCAACCCAAATATACAGAATATAAGGTTTGAGCAATTTATGATGAAGTTTGATATACTAACGTAAAAACATTATGAATCAGAACTGATTAGACCCGAATTTGAAACCCAAAGCAAATGATATCCAATTTGTCCCAACTTTGATATATATGCGATTAGGACCCCAATAATTAGAATGTCAAATTTGAGCTGGTTCCGAGTTGATTTGATCCAGTTGTCTCTGGTTTAGTTTTCTGCGTCAGAATCCAATAAATATCTTTCTAAGCAATTTTTTGATGTGAACCTCACGATCATAAGGTCACGCAACCCACACGCAAATACACCAATTCCTGGAAAGCCATGTAAATCAGGTTTGATAAGAGTGTGACACAAAGATAACTTGTACCTAGGCACCAACACTATTGAAAACAGAAAACCCCCACCCAACGAATATTGATTCGCAAACGAGAAGTATAAAGATGACGCCACGAAGATAGTTGTTCTTCGATAAGTCGTTTTCAGTTCTTTAGAGAACCAAGTAAGGGAGATTATTCCACTAACACACAATAAGTGCAGCAAAGAAGTTTTATTGATCTGAAAATTGTGTAATCTTTACATGTTTGGTTATGCCTTTATTTATACTGAATTTGAACTTAAAGAAACCCTAATGGACCTCCCTTAGGTGGACTTATATGAAGCCCACTTACAATTGACCCAAATAAGTAATAATAACCCAAAAACTAAGAAGAAAATTATAAAAATACTAAAAATCCAAAAATACCATCCTAAATATGCTAGAATCAGATTTGCCACCCTTAAGAAGTCCCAAACAAAATTGGAAAAATCTGATTTGGAAAATTTGTGTTGCTGATTTAATTACTTTCCTTCATAAGTGACGAAAACCACCATCACCAATATCACCAATGGCCTCCTCAAAATCTTCACAATCAGCCCACCTTGGTCTGTTGGCCCTACTGCTATTGTTTGCTTTCGGTTCTACCCCAAGCTTCATATTTTAGGTGCCTGTATCAGCCTCCTTACCACGTTTCTCCACCCTATCAAGTCTGTCACACACATTTACCATCACAAAATTCATCCTCTCCATCATTTGTGTCATGACTTGCATTTGAAATGTAAGTTCTTCCTCGGGATGGGGCAGTGTATTGTTTTCATCTGATATGATAGTACCTGCAAAAAGTGGTTAGTGGTAAAAGAAAATTTATCCTCACGTCACTCGTGTTTCGCTCAAACACTCTTAATATCCTCACACCTCTCGTCTCACCTTCTTGCGATTCTTGTGAAACTAAAAGCAATACCAAATAGAACCAACTTGGTAGCACAATCCAAATATATATATGACTCAAGAGGCAATAAAAAAACTAGACAACAAGTAAACTGAAACTACGATGATAATCTCGTGAGTAGCAAGCGAGTCTATTCGAAATATGAACGAAACTGAAGACTCGAATAAAAAAACAGAAACAAAAAATAAAAAACACCCAAATATGATTGGTATGATGGAAATAAACTGCAAGAAATGAAATCAACAAAAAAGCAAGCGAAATTCAAATGGTGACGCAAGATAGACTCGTTTACGACAAGTTAAATCCGAATCTGAAACCTAAAGTAAATAATGTCCAATTGAGTTAAAATTTCAGATATAGTGTGATATCAACCCAAATAGATAGAATATAAGGTTTGAGCAATTTATGACAAAGTTTGATATACTGACGTAAAAACGTTATGAATCAGACCTGAATAGACCCGAATTTGAAACCCAAAGAAAATGATATCAAATCAAAGCCAAATTTGATATATAATGTGATTAGGACACCAATAATTAGAATATCAAATTCGAGCTCATTCCGAGTTGATTTGATCCAATTGTCCCATGTTTACTTTTCTGTGGTAGAATCTAATAAATGTCTTTTTGAACAATTTTTCTTTTCTTTTCTCTTTTCTCTTTTTTTTTTATGCTACTGATATATTTTGAACAATAACAGAATGAAATAACAATTTTTTTCTTTTTATATGCTGCAAATTCAATGAGAAGAAGAAATTGGATACTAAGGAATTTTTGCGGAATTAACAAGGAACGAAAATTTCAGAAAGATATAACCTTATTAATGGAGCCAAGCTCTGATACCAAATGATGCAAACCTCATGATCACATGGCCAAACTCACATGCAAAGATGTCAATTCTCGGAAAGCCATGTAAATCAGGTTTGATAGAGTGTGACACAAAGATAACTTGTACCTAGGCACCAGTACTATTGAAAATAGAAAACCCCCACCCAACAAATATTGATTCGCGAACAAGAAGTATAAGTATGAAGCCACAAAGGTAGTTGTTCTTCGATAAGTCATTTTCAGTTCTTTAGAGAACCAGGGAAGGGAGATTATCCCACCAACACATAATAAGTGCAGCAAAGAAGTTTTATTCATCTGAAAATTACGTAACCTTTATATGTTTGGTTATGCCTTTATTTATACTAAATTTGAACTTAAAAAAACCCTAATGGACCTCCCTTAGGTGGACTTATATGAAGCCTACTTACAATTGACTCGAATAAGTAATAATAACCCAAAAACTAATAAGCAAATTCTAGAAATACTAAAAATCCGAAAATACCATTCTAAATAAGCTAGAATCAGATTTGTCACCCTTGAGAAGTCCCATACAAAATTGGAAAAATCTTATTTAAAAAATTTGTGTTGCTGATTTAATTACTTTCCTTCCTAAGTGACGAAAAGCATTAAATAGTCCTCCCCTCTTTAGGAATAAGATATCGCCAAGTTCCTAGAATAAATTGCTAATTCCTTATCCTTTTAGTGTTAGAAAAAGACAAGCCTAACAAGGCTGGTATTGGGCCGAACACATCAACCCCTTGTTCCACATGAATTGGGCTCTTTTTGGACCTGAACTAAATGAATTAAAGGCTGTCCTTCATGCTCCTTAAATGTCCCAAGCCCCTCTAGGTCCATTTTGTTCCATATGTTCTGAACAAGCCCATTCAATGCTTCTTTAAACTTTTTAGCCCTAGCTCTTGTGATTGGCCCAATTGGCACCTCCAATGGGTTGTTGGCATGATTACGCTTGGTGTTAGGCTGATTCGCATCATCCCCTCTCTCTTCAAAAGGATTCGACCTCGAATCATCACCTACATCAAACAGAGTAAGATCAAAAACATTAAAGGTAGCACTAACACTATACTCACCTGGCAAATCAACTTTATAAGCGTTGTCATTGATCCTCTCAAGGATCTAAAATGGCCCATCTCCTAGTGGTTGTAGCTTTGTCTTCCTCTGAGCCAGAAATCTCTCCTTAGGCATATGAACCCAAACCCAATCCCTAGGTTGAAAGACAACATGTTTGGACCCCTTATTGGCTTTGGTTTCATACACGCGATTCCTCTCTTTAATCTATTGCCGCACACTCTCATGAAGAGTTTTCACCACCTGTGCTTTATGATTACCATCCAAACTAGCCCTTTCATGAATAGGCAAAGGAATCAAATCCATTGGAGTTAAAGGGTTAAATCCATACACAATTTCAAATCGTGAAAATTCAGTAGTAGAGTGCACACTACGATTATATGCAAACTCTATAAATGGCAAACAATCTTCCCAATTCTTTAAGTTCTTTTGAATTACACCACGCAAAAGTTGTGTTGAGGTCCTATTAACTACTTCGGTTTGTACCCATTTAGTTCAGGTCCTATTAACTACTTCGGTGACAAGTAGTTAAAAACAACAGTTTAGTACCCATTTTTCCCCATAACACCTTCCAAAAATAGCTAAGAAACTTAAGGAGCCCGTGAAGTTGTACTATCTCCCTAAAGAACAAATCAGCAATGTTAGTTGCATCATCAGTTTTATGACATGGAATGAAATGTGCCATCTTTGAAAACCTATCAACAACTATAAAGATGGAATCCCTACGCCATTTTGACCTAGGTAAACCCAAGACGAAGTCCATCGAAATGTCTACCTAAGGTTATTTCGGTACAGGCAAAGGGGTATACAAGCCATACGGTTGAGTCCTAGACTTTGCTTTCCTACAAGTTATGCATTTATCACATATGCGTGCACATCTTTTTTTATTTTAGGCCAATAAAAATGCTCATGCAACACGTCCAAAGTCTTAACAACACCAAAATGCCCCATCAACCCGCCTCCATGTGCTTCACGTACAAGCAATTCACGCATAGAACTTAATGGAACACACAAACGACTCTCTTTGAACAAATATCCATCATGTCTATAAAACTTTCCAAAAGCTGAAGTTTTGCAAGCATTGCAAACATTAGCAAAATCACTATCATCCTTGTACAATTCTTTTATGTGTTCAAATCCTAGAAATCTAGCATCTAAAGTAGATAAAAGAACATACCTGCGTGAAAGTGCATCAACCACAATGTTTTCTTTCCCTTGCTTATACTTGATCACATACGGGAATGTTTCAATAAATTCAACTCATTTGGCATGTCTCCTACTCAATTTACCTTGCCCTTTCAAGTGCTTCAATGATTCATGATTACAATGTATCACAAACTCCTTGGGCCACAGGTAATGTTGCCACATCTTTAAAGTTCTTACCAAGGCATAGAGCTTCTTGTCATATGTAGGGTAATTCAAGGCTGCCCCATTAAGTTTTTCGCTGAAATATGTAGTGGGCCTCCTATCCTGCATTAACACAGCTCCTATACAAGTAAGTAATGGACCTCCCTTAGGTGGACTTATATGAAGCCTACTTACAATTGACTCGAATAAGTAATAATAACCCAAAAACTAATAAGCAAATTCTAGAAATACTAAAAATCCGAAAATACCATTCTAAATAAGCTAGAATCAGATTTGTCACCCTTGAGAAGTCCCATACAAAATTGGAAAAATCTTATTTAAAAAATTTGTGTTGCTGATTTAATTACTTTCCTTCCTAAGTGACGAAAAGCATTAAATAGTCCTCCCCTCTTTAGGAATAAGATATCGCCAAGTTCCTAGAATAAATTGCTAATTCCTTATCCTTTTAGTGTTAGAAAAAGACAAGCCTAACAAGGCTGGTATTGGGCCGAACACATCAACCCCTTGTTCCACATGAATTGGGCTCTTCTTGGACCTGAATTAAATGAATTAAAGGCTGTCCTTCATGCTCCTTAAATGTCCCAAGCCCCTCTAGGTCCATTTTGTTCCATATATTCTGAACAAGCCCATTCAATGCTTCTTTAAACTTTTTAGCCCTAGCTCTTGTGATTGGCCCAATTGGCACCTCCAATGGGTTGTTGACATGATTACGCTTGGTGTTAGGCTGATCCACATCAGAAACCCTATGGACCTCCCTTAGGTGGACTTATATGAAGTCCACTTACAATTGACCCAAATAAGTAATAATAACCCAAAAACTAAGAAGAAAATTCTAAAAATACTAAAAATCCAAAAATACCATCCTAAATAAGTTAGAATCAGATTTGTTACCCTTATAAAGTTCTAAACAAAATTGAAGAAATCTGATTTGGAAAATTTATGTTGCTACCCCTTTGATAACCTTGATTAGATTTGTCACCCAACGAATATTGATTCGGGAACTAGAAGTATAAGAATGATGCCACGAAGACAGTTGTTCTTTGATAAGTTGTTTTCAGTTCTTTAGAGAACCAAGGAAGGGAGGTTATCCCACCAACATACAATAAGTGCATCAAAGAAGTTTTATTGATCTGAAAATTGCATAACCTGTACATGTTTGGTTATGCCTTTATTTATACTGAATTTGAACTTAAAGAAACTCTAATGGACCTCCCTTAGGTGGACTTATATGAAACCCACTTACAATTTACCTAAATAAGTAATAATAACCCAAACAATAAGAAAACAATTTCTAAAAATAGTAGAAATTCGAAAATACCATCCTAAATAAGCTAGAATCAGATTTATCATCTTTAAGAAGTCCCAAATAAAATTGAAAAAATCTGATTTGAAAAATTTATGTTGCTGCCCTCTATGATGTCCTTGATTAGCTTGGAATTCCTTGTTTAACTTGGACAAATAAGAAAACAAATTTCCTCCTTTGTTGCTGATTTAATTACCTTCCTTCCTAAGTGAGGAAAAGCATAAAATAGTCCTCCCTTCTTTAGTAATAAGATATGGTCAACTTTCTTCCTTAGTTAGAAGAATAAATTGCTGACTCTTTATCCTTGTAGTATTAGAAAAAGACAAGCTTAACAAGGCTGGTATTGGGCCGGACACATCAACCCCTACAAAACTGAATTTACGAGAAAAATCAACGAAACTTTGGTTATGCCAAGTGACAGTGGCCCATTTGAATCCATTCATCCCATCCTTTTGTCATTCTTGGAATGTTGCATCTGTCACAAACATCCTACCAGATCGCTTTAGTATATGAGCATTTAAAAAACAAGTGGTTGTGATCTTCATTGTTGAGGAGAAATAGTGAGCTCTATTGGGACCATGTATACCAAACTGATGAAGTCTATCTTGAGTTATGAGTTTCTGTTGGACAACCACCCATAGAAGAAATGAATGTCTTGGTACAGCATTCTTGAACCACACAATGTCATGCCATTCAACCATCAGATGATGAAATCTTAGTTATTCCCAAGCTACTTTGATCGAGAATCTGTGATTTGGTGAATCCAGCCAAACAATCTTATTCTTTTGCCCTATCATAGGATTAGAAATGGAAGGAATAGGTTCTACAATGGGGTGCCAATCAATAGCTTGAGTGGTAGGAATTTTCCATTCTGAGTTATGAATCAGCACATTCACCTTCGTGTTCTTTTCCATACCTGAATCATAGATGAATCTTTTCCCATAAGAATCCGTGAGCTGGCTGTGAGGATGCCAACTGTCAAACCATAGAGAGGTTGTCATGCCATCTCCTATGATGTACTTTATCTTTGGCCATGCTAAGGATCCAAGCTTTAAAATCTTTCCCCATGCCCAAGAGTAATTCTCTAGCATCTTGATTGTCCAGAAATTCCTACTTCGCAACAGATTGGATCTAATCCAAGTAGACTAGATTGAGTCATTACACAGGTTCCAAATGTATTTCAACAAAGAGATCTTGTTCCATTCTGTTATCCTTTTTATTCGTAACGCCCCCTCCGTTTTTGAAAGACATACCTGATCCCAAGCAACTTTAGCCCTAGTAGTTCTCACATCTGAACCTGACCAAAGAAAGGATCTCATAATCTGCTCTATTTTTTTTATTACTTGCCCAAGTAAGAGGAAGAGAGATGCCCAATAGACAATGAACAACCTTTAGTTTGGATGAGATAAGAGGCACTCCCAAATATTTCATAGGGAGCTCCCCTTCTGTAAACCCAAGAATACGAATAATTTCTTCCCTCTCAGCATTTAACACACTGCTTAAGAAGATGTCACTTTTATTTGGATTTGGATACAAACCTGATAGATCTTGAAACTTTGTGAGCATATTTTTGATCATCCGAATTGAGTTTACATTTGCTTTGCTAAAAATCATTTAACACACTGCTTAAGAAGATGTCCTTCTTGCATCTCTAGTGGAACTTGAAGTTTTGGTTGGCACTCATCTTGCAAAATAGCCCCAAAAGGATTTCCATACATAGGACAAACAAATATGGAGAAAGTGGATCCCGTTGATATGATCCAAGCAAGGTCAAATTTGGATTTTGATGTAAAATGTGCAACTATCCAGTTTTACGGCAAGGGTCATAATTCTCAATCAGATAGTTGGATCGAGTTGAAATTTTACGTGGAGTCTCCTGACATATTGTATTGCCTTGGGTTAAACTTTCAGATCAATCAGAGCTCGGGAAGGCATCTCAATGTAGGTCAACAGAGGCTATATGAATTTTATTATGTACTTCCTTTTAACTCGTGGACTTCCTATTTGGCTAGGATTCTTTTCCTAAAAGGATGTACAGCTTATTTTGGGAATTTTCTAATTCCACAAGGATTTTCAATGAGCTGCAATAAAATCTCGAAGTGTGGCAAGGATTCATTAATGTTTCAGAATCCTTTTCTTACAAGGATTTCTTATTCATCCGAGCTACAAAAAGAAAGAAGACTTTAGAATGCATTCTACCTTCTGATCGGATTTCCTAGTCTATTTGGGACTTCTTAATGGTGACAAATCTGATTCTAGCATATTTAGGATAGTAATTTTTTGATTTTTATATTTTTATTATTTTCTTCTTAGTCTTTGGGTTATTATTACTTGGTTGAGTCAATTGTAAGTGGGTTACATATAAGTCCACCTAAGGGGGGTCCATTAGGTTTTCTTAAGTCCAGAATCACTATAAATAGAGGCATAACCAAATATGTAAAGAAAAGGCTATTCAGATCAATAAAACTTATTTGTTGCACTTATTGTGTGTTGGTGGGATAATCTCCCTTCCTTGGTTCTCTAACGAACTGAAAACGACTTATCGAAGAACAACTGTCTTCGTGGTATTATCCTTATACTTCTCGTTCGCGAATCAATATTCGTAGGGTGGGGGTTTTCTATTTTCCATAGTGTTGGTGCCTAGGTACAAGTTATCTTTGTGTCACACTTCTATCAAATCTGATTTACATGGCTTTCCGGGAATTGACGTCTTTGCGTGTAAGTTGCGTGACCATGTGATCACGAGGTTCGCATCACCCATTGTGACACCCTCTCCCCCCTTGAAAATAACCTGCAAGCTTACCATTGATGTTGATAGAGAATTGACATGATGTAACACAAACCATGATTCAATCAATGACTATGCTAAGGAATCCTATTTTTCTTAACATAGCATCAACAAAGTCATCTAAGCCTTCATCAGATCTACTTTCATAGCACAACGAGCAGGTCCCGTAGATTTATGATAGCCTTTCATTAGTTCCTGAGATAAAAGAATATTGTCGCTGATTCTCCGTCTAGAGATAAAAGCAGTCTGATACGGACCTACTAAGGATGGCAAAACAACTTTGATTCTCCCAGCTAGAATCTTACTGATTCATTTGTACACGATATTACTGCAATCTATAATCTGATTCGAACCTCCTTTGTGTATGGTTTCCAATTGAATAATAAGAGTTTATATTATACTTGTTTGACATACCATTAGTGGATCCTCTAACCTTGATATTTTTTGTTATCGTTGTTTAATCGTTACTGTTGTGAACCTCGTGATCACATGGTCATGCAACCCACAAGCAAAGACGTCAATTCCTGGAAACCCAAGTAAATCAGGTTTGATAGGAGTGTGACACAAAGATAACTTGTACCTAGGCACCAAAACTATTGGAAAACAGAAAACCCTCACCCAACGATTATTGATTTGTGAACGAGAAGTATGAGGATGATTCCACGAAGACAGTTTTTCTACGATAAGTCGTTTTTCAGTTCATTAGAGAACAATGGAAGGGAGATTATATCACCACCATATACACACACAAAGTGCGGCAAACAAGAAGTTTTATTAATTTGAATAGTCTTTCCTTACATGTGTGGTTATGCCTCTATTTATAGTGACTCTAGACTTAAAGATGTGGACTTATATTCGGCCCACTTACAATTGACTCAAATAAGTAATAGGAGCACAAAAACTAAGAAGAAAATACTAAAAATCCTAAAATTATCATCCTAAATAAGCTAGAATCAGATTTGTCACCATTAAAAAAGTCCCACATAGACTCTGAAATCTGATTTGAAAGTAGAATTTATTCTGAAGTCTTATTTCCTTTTGTAGCTAGGGTGAATAAGAAATCCTTGTAAGAAAAGGATTCTGAAAGATTAATGAATCCTTGCTACTCTTGAAGATTTTATTTTAAGCTCATTAAAGATCCTTATGGAATTAGAAAATTCTTAAAATAAGCTGGCACATCCTTTTAGGAAAAGAATCTTAGCCAAACAGGAAGTCCACAAGTCAAAAGGAAGTAAATAACAAAATTCGTATAGCCTCTGTTTACCTATATTGAGATGCTTTCCCGAGCTCCGATTGCTCTGAAAGTTTAATCCAGGGTATCCTCATCATTTTCAGAAAATATAGATGAAGAAGATAATCAATCACTTTATAATGAGAATAATTGTGCTAGAACACTTAGAGACCACAAGAACTAGTGCATCATCATGCATAGTTTTTCCTCCCGTTGCATCTCATTTTAATTTTAAACCAGGCATTATTCAACTTTTACCTTCTTTTCATGGCTTAGAATTGGAAAATCCATACTTGTATTTATTGAGATGCTTTCCAGAGCTCCGATTGCTCTGAAAGTTTAATCCAAGGTAATATAATATGTCAGATCCAACTTTCCGATTGAGAATTATGATTGTTGCCATAAAACTGGATAGTTGCACATTTTACATCAAAATCCAAATTTGACCTTGCTTTGATAGTATCACTTACTTTAATTTTCCATCTCAAAGTTCTCATCAATTTTTCTTCTTCTTCTTTATTATTGGTGTTGTTGTTATTACTACTACTACTACTAGTATTATTATTGCTACTATTATTGTTGTTGTTATTGTTACCATTATTGTTGTTTATAATTTGTACAATTAACTTTCCTGTGGTTCGACCCCGATCTTGTCGGGTTATTTATTACTTTGACACTCATGCACTTAGGAGAAGACATCAATCTTTTAGTCATGTCAAGTTTTTGGTTCCGTTGCTGGGGAGGTAAGTTAAATTATAATTTTTATTTTATTTTCTCTTTTTATTTTTCTTGTATATAACTTTGTTTCTTTTCCCTTGTTTCTTCTTATATTTGTTTTTCTTTTTCCTTTTATTCTATTCATACACATGTATAAGAGTGTGGTCACGTACATCAAGTGGTAGACTTTGTAGGGTATCCTCATCATTTTCAGAAAATATGGTTGAAGAAGATAATCAATCACTTTATAATGAGAATAATTGTGCTAGAACACTTAGAGACCAAAAGAACTAGTGCACCATCATGCATAGTTTTTCCTCCCGTTGCATCTCATTTTAATTTTAAACCAAGCATTATTCAACTTTTACCTTCTTTTCATGGCTTAGAATTGGAAAATCCATACTTGTATTTAAAGGAATTTGAGGAGGTCTGCAACACCTATAATAATTTAAATTGTAACATGAATACCATCAGATTAAAGCTTTTTCCTTTTTCATTAAAAGATAAAGCTAAAACATGGCTACAAAATTTGAGACCAGGATCCATTCATGCTTGGAATGAAATGCAACAACAATTTTTAAATAAGTTTTTCCCATCTCATAGAATAAACTCTTTCAAAAGACAAATCACCATTTTCACTCAAAAACCAGGAGAAACATTTTACCAATGTTGGGATAGGTATCGAGACTTGCTTAATACTTGCCCTCATCATCATTTTGAAACATAGAGATTGGTTTCATATTTTTATGAAGGGTTAATACCTAAAGATAGGCAAATGGTTGAATTGATGTGCAATGGAACTTTTGAAGATAAAGACTTTTTTTTTCTTTGGTAATTTGACATATGTATTAAAAGAAAAGGGTATAGAGAGTATAAGAGGCATACTCCAGATTTACAATGAGAACAGAAATGTAAAACAACATATGGCTACAGGCTAGCCACCGAACAAAAACTCAGACCTAACTAAATTCGTTAGGGAAACTAATACGACTAGCTAAATATCAAATGAATAATCTATTTTATTGACCCTCCAAGCCCTTTGGATCCTTTTGTTTTCATCTGTTGGTAGAACGTTTCTCATCAAATCATGCTTATCACGGATGATACATTTGATTTGATCAAAAACCAAATTATGAGTTCTAGAGATTCCTGCAAAGGTCCTTGCATTCCGTTCTAGCCAGATATGATACACTGTAGCTGCGAAATTGAGTTTACGAGAAAAATTGACGAAACTTTTGCCATGCCAAGTGACAGTGGCCCATCGAATCCATTCATCCTATCCTTTTGTCATTCTTGGAATATTGACTCTGTCACAAACAGCCCACCAGATAGCTTTAGTATAGGAGCATTCAAAGAACAAGTGGTTGTGATCTTCATTGTTGCGGAGACAAAGTGAGCATCGATTGGGACCATGTATACCAAACCGATGAAGTCTATCTTGAGTTGTGAGTTTCTATTGTACAGCCATCCATAGAAGAAAAGAATGTCTTGGAACAACATTCTTGAACCACACAATGTCATGCCATTCCACCATCGGATGATGAAATCTTAGTTGTTCCCAAGCTACTTTGATCGAGAATTTGCGATTTGGTGAACCTAGCCAAACAATCTCATCCTTTTGCCCTATTAGAGGATTAGAATTGGGAGGAATAGCTTCTATAATGGGATGTCAGCCAATAGCTTGAGTGGTAGGAATTTTCCATTCTGAGTTATGAATCAGCGTATTCACCTTCGCGTTCTTTTCCATACCTGAATCATAAATGAATCTTTCACCATAAGAATCCGTGAGCGAGCTATGAGGATGCCAATTGTCAAACCATAAAGAGGTTGTCATGCCATCTCCTATGATGTACTTCATCTTCGACCATGCTAAGGGTCTGAGCTTTAGAATCTTTCCCTATGCCCAAGAGCAATTCTCTAGCGTCTTAATTGTCTAGAAATTCCTACCTCGCAACAGATTAGATCTGATCCAAGTAGACCAGATTGAGTCATCCGAGTCATTGCACAAGTTCCAAATGTGTTTCAACAAAGCAATCTTGTTCCATTTTGTTATCCTTTTTATTCCTAGCCCCCCCTCTTTTTTGGGAAGACATACCTGATCCCAAGCCAATTTAGCCAGTAGTTCTCATATCTGATCATGTCCAAAGAAAGGATCTCATAATTTGCTCCACACTTTTGATGACTTGCCCAGGTAAAAGGAAGAGAGATGCCCAATAAACTTGGATGGAAAATAAAACTGAATTAATCACTTGTACTCATCCTGCATACGAGAGTGTTCTACAAGTCCAATGTTGAACTTTAGAGGTGATTCGATCCGCGAGGCCCTTACAATAAACAACCTTTAGTTTGGACGAGTGATTGGTACTCAAAAGTGCATTTTTATCATGGTTTTATATCATCATTTTGCACTTAAAGTATCAATAACTCCTTAACTAAAGTACATTTTATAATAATCTATCTAATAATATAAGATACCTTTAATTTGTGGTAAATGTCCATTTTAAATGCAGGCCTATCACATAAATGAAAGGATTGATTGATGACTTTAAGAACTTCAATTACAAAGGCAAAGAGATGATCAAACTTAGAAAAGAGATGTCGGTGCAATCCAAACCGGAACACTGTTCGGTAATTGGGTTATATCTGGAGCTATAGATCTCAGATTTAGGCCTACTTTATATGGATGGAAAGGTAAGACATAGGCCTACAACTTTCATATGGAGCCCAAGATCTAAAAAGGCCATTTTCAAGTCCAAATTATTGCAACAACGAAGAAGCCCGAATCTGTCTTCCAGCCCGAGCACTGTTTAGTATTTTGGCCATATCTGGAGTTCTAGAAGTCGAAATGAGCTGAATTTTTTACACAAGAAAGCTGAGACAATTGCCTAGAACTTTCATGTTTTCAAGTGGCTCTAATTTTGACGTCATCAATGACGTTTTGGGCAGACAAGAGAAGATAAGGATTGTCACCAAGTCAAGGGTTGGCCATCTACTCATCAATTAGTCATCAAATCAATAGTTCCCAATTTTGGCCTATAAAAGGAGGCATTTGCCATGCATTTAGGCATCTTGGTGTCCAGATCAAGATCATGCTCTTGTTTTCTCTCTTTGTATTCTTTATGCTTTGTTTTCATTAATATCAAGTTTATGCCTTTCATTTCCTTTCCTTTCTTTAGTTAACTTTTATGTTCTTATTTTGTTTATCTATTTTTCTTTCTTTCATTATGTCTAGCTAAGTTAATTATGTCAAGGTGAAAAGGTTACACTAATGGTGTAAGAATAAGTATGGTATAAACTTAATATGGACTTTAATGTTTAATACTAACATGTTTTATATTTGTTATCTTGTTCACTCTTTAATACTTTGCTTGTTAAATGATTAATCTTGATTTATGTTGTATAACAATTGGTACAACAAATGCTTGGCACTTTCATAGCCCATACTGTATGGTATAACCGACACCTGAGCTATGAAAGGAACTTGATTTGTTGTTAACATAAGTTATAATCATGAATGCTTGACGAAATTTACAAGTATTAGCATTAATTGAATAAGATGACTAATGTAATCATGTTAACAATTTATAATATGATTGGAACCTCCTTTGTGTGTGGTTTCCAATTGAATAATAAGAGTTTATACTATACTTGTTTGAAATACCATTAGTGGAACCTCTAACCTTGACATTTGTTATTATCATTGTTTAATCCTTGCTTTAATATTTCATCTCAAAGTTCTCATCTTCTTCTTTCTCTTTATTATTGTTGTTATTATTACTACTACTACTACCACTACTAGTATTATTATTATTATTATTGCTGTTGTTATTGTTATTATTGTTGTTGTGGAATTGTTGTTATTTATAATTTGTACAATAACCTCCCTGTGGTTCGACCCCGGTCTTGCCGGGTTATTTATTACTTCGACACTCCTGCACTTGGGAGAAGACATCAATCTCTTTGTCGTGTCAACGAGATAAGAGGCACTCCCAAATATTTCATAGGGAGCTCCCCCTCTGTAAACCCAAGAATACGAATAATTTCTTCCCTCTTAGCATTTAACACACCGCTTAAGAAGATGTCACTTTTATTTGGATTTGGATATAGACCTGATAGATCTTGAAACTTTATGAGTACAGTTTTGATCATACGAATTGAGTTTACATCTCCTTTGCTAAAAATCATTAAGTCGTCAGCAAAACAAAGATGAGAAATGTTGTCCTTTTTGCATCTCCAGTGGAACTTGAAGTTTTGGTTGGCACTCATCTTGCAGAATAGCCCCAAAAGGATTTCCATACATAGGACAAACAAATATAGAGAAAGTGGATCCCCTTGTCTCAGCCCTCTCCCCCCTTGAAAATAACCTGCAAGCTCACCATTAACATTGATAGAGAATTGACATGATATAACACAAACCATGATCCAATCAATGACTATTCTAGGGAATCTCTTTTTTTTTAACATAGCGTCAATGAAATCCCACTGAACCGAGTCATAGGCCTTCATTAGATCTACTTTCATGGCACAACAGGCAGGTCCTATAGATTTATGATAGCCTTTCATTAGTTCTTAAGACAAAAAAATGTTGTCACTGATTTTCTGTCCAGAGATAAAAGCAATCTGATACAGACCTACTAAGGATGGCAAAACAGCTTTGATTCTCCCACCTAGAATCTTAGCAATGCATTTGTACACAGTATTGCAGCAAGATATAGGATGAAAATCTGTCAACCTCGTAAGATTAGCAACTTTAGGAATAAGGGAAATGGATGTAGCATTCATTTCTTTAAGCATTCTAAGATCCTGAAAAAAAGAGCTAACAATGTTGATCACATCTTCCCCAACTATGTGCCACATTCTTTTGAAGAAACCTACGTTAAATCCATCCAGACCAGGGGCTTTGTTGTCCTTCAAACTAAACATAGCATGCTTAATCTCCTCCCTTGTTACATTTTGTGCTAATACATGTTGTTGCGTCGAAGACAGTTTCAAGTTAATTGCCGATTCCATCTCTTCCTCATTCAGAACCCTAGGCATCTGTTCCACTCTTAACACACGTTGGAAGTACGTAATTACTTCTGATTTAACTGCCTCATGTCCTTCGACAACCTCTCCATCCTCCCTTGTAAGTGAAAGAAGCTTATTCCTATGTTGTCTTCCATTTACTGATTTGTGAAAGTAGCTAGTATTCTGATCCCTTAAGCTAAGCCACTGTATCCTTGCCTTTTGTTTGAAAAAACTCTTTTAAGCCCTGACGATAGAAGCATAGTTACGTACAACATCCCTTTCTTGCATGCACAAAGTTGGATTCCCATGCGCTGTAAGTAAAGCCTGTTGAGCCTTATCCATTTCATCTTTTGCATTTTTGACTCTATCTAAAATGTTGGAGAAATGAGTCATTTTGAAGATAAAGACCCTAATGAAGCAATAAAGTACTTAAACTTCTTAGCTGAAAATGCTCAAAATTGGGACACCGCGGGTACTTATGAGGCATTGAGTAAAACCCAACCTCATACATCTAGTGGAGGTATGTACAACCTTAGAGAAGATCATGACCTTCAAGCCAAATTTGCATCTTTAGCTAGAAAAGTCAAGGCACTAGAATTGAAAAGGAGTGGTCAATTAAAATTTATTCAAAACATTGCGTGTCAAATATGTGAAACAAATGAACACTCAACCAATAACTGTCCAACCTTGCCTTGTTTTAAGGAATGTCTCCATGAACAACCTATACTCATAAACATACAACCCTAGTTGGAGAAATTACCTAAATTTTAGTTGGAAGAGTGAGAACAACAATGCACAAACTTCACAAGCATTGTTTCAAGCACAACACAATTTCTAAAATTCTCATGGATATGCACCTCCTAGAAGAAATCTTGAGGAAATATTGAATGCATTCATGAAAAGCAAGAGATAATCAATACTCAACTTTCTCAAAACATGACAGATTTTAAAGATACTCGTGCAAAATTGACATTTGCTCTTAGTTTCCAAGAGAAAGGTAAGTTTCCATCTCAACCACAACAAAATCCCGAGGGGCAACACAATGCAAATACAAATAGTTCCGAAAGCCAACACGGATCAAGTCAAATCAATCACTACTCTTCACAGTGGTAAGGTTATTGAAAAACCCTCTCTTGAACCTTATGAGAAAGATGATGAGTCAATCTTTGAGGGTCAGGAAGGGGTTGAATCTGAAAATTACATAGAAAAGACTAATTCTCCGCCAGCACTTTCATTTCCTCAAGTCATGACCAAACAAAGAAAAGTCAATCATAACTTTGAAATCTTTGAAATTTTCAAACAGGTAAGGATCAATATACCTTTGCTGGATGCTATTAAACAAGTTCCTTCCTTTGCTAAAATTTTAAAAGATCTATGCATTGTGAAGAGGAAACTGAATGTGAAAAAGAAAGTCTTTCTAGCCAAACAAATAAGTATTATTCTTCAGAACAATAATGCTTTGAAATATAAAGACGCTGGTTGTCCTACATTTTCTTACTTTATTGGAGAGTATAAAATTGAAATAGCCTTACTTGATCTCGGTGCTAGTGTGAATTTATTTTCATATTCAGTTTTTTAAAGTCTCAATCTAGGTGAGTTAAAACCAACTTCTATAACTCTTTTACTTGCTGGTCGGAAAAAGTGCCTAAAGGAATAATCGAAGATGTGTTAGTACAAGTCGATAAATTCATTTATCGTGTGGATTTTATTGTCTTAGACACACAACCTGTTGAAGCATGTAATTCATTTCATGTTATTTTAGGACGTCCGTTTCTTGCAACTTCTAACGCATTGATTAATTGTAGGAATGGAATGATGAAGCTATCATTTGGAAACATGACATTGGAGATGAATATTTTCAATATTTGCAAGCAACCTGGAGATGATAGTGATTTACAAGAAGTAGGATCATATTGATGAATTAGATTATGATCAATTTGAATCTACTTTAAGTAAAAATGAGTTGGAGGAATCTGAAGACTTGCAAATGATTTTTTCTGAGAAAGAAATCACAAATGATAAATGCACCGAAAATATTGATGCGGATCTTTTGTCAAAAGTGACACAAAATTCAACATCTAACATCACACCAATCGATGATTATTTTTCTAAGGAATCCTTACTTTCTCTTAATTCAATGCCTTGGTATGATAAAAATATCAATTTTCTTGCTTTAAGAGATTTGCCAACTAATTGGAGTACCCAAGACAAAGAAAAGTTTTTGAATGAAGTGAAGAATTTTTACTGTGATGACCCTAATTTATTCAAATGTTGTCCTAATCAAATATTTTAAAAATTCATTCTCAACAATGAGGTAAGCAGCGTCATTAAACTTTGTCATTTTGAAGCATGTGGAATTTATTTCTCATAAAAAAATAGCTGTAAAAATCTTTCAATATGGATTTTATTGGCCCATCATTTTTAAGGACACGCATGCATTCTGCAAAACTTATGAAACTTGTCAAAAAGTTTTGTTTTATAATTCTCAACTCTATGCATTCCCTAGAGAGCTAAGATCAAGATTGAGCAATCCTTATGGGGCTTTTGATATTGAGAATTCAATTAATGACAATGCTTTTAAGGAAAATGGATATCGTTTGAAAGCTTACTTTGATAATTTTCCTAGTGAAAATAAATCAACTAGTTTAAATGATCTTGTAGATAAAGGTTGATTATTTTTTTTCTCACATTGTTTTTGTGTTTCTTTTTGAGTGATTTGTTTTGCTAGTTTCTCTCACCCTAGTCAAATGGCAGATAACAGTACTCCGTGACTTAAGTTGGTTCTTTCAGTTTCCCATAATAATTGATATATGTATATATATTTGTGCAATTCTTTGAATCTCTCTTCCAATTCTTATTTGAAAATAGACACTAATCCTAAAAAATTGAAAAAGTATTTTCCCACTCTGCCTCAGAATGCGATTACAAAAATTTACCATGCTAGATGTGCAAGATTGAGATTGTTAATAAATCATGGAATTCCTGAAGATATTTGTTGGTTGATTGAAGCAAAGGTCCGATTATCAGGTGAGTCCTTTAACTCCTTCATTTCACACATGCCTGGAACAGGTAAAAGCACTTTTACAAAACGACTGAAAATCTATCATCGATATGCTAGATGGACTTGTAATGCACAATGTCGTTCTTTAGGAATGGTATCTATAAACCGTGAAGATAAAATACAATTCATTTAGGATGGTCTAAGTAAGGAGTCTTTAGATAATCTTCTATTGACTCTTGAGACGCATCCTAGTGGAGATGTGCATCGTGCAGTTCATGATTTATGGCCACTATTTCATAAAAAACATCCTTGACTTAGTCTTGAGAATCTTACTAAAAAATACTCTGTTTACCAGTTTTAAGAAAACTGGATGGGAAGCCTATCCCCGACCTATAGAGGGCGTTTAAGCCGTTCTTGGATGTAAAACCAAGGAAAGATATGAGCCACAATCACAACTACTTGTACATACACATGCTTTTTCAAAAGTAAATAAATAAAGAGAGAAAGAGAGTGTGTGTGAAACTCTAGTTGGCCTACATATAGGTGGTATGGTTGCCTTTCTAATTTCCCATCTATAAAATCCTCTCTTCCTTCCTTTCATTTCTACTTAACCCATACATTCATCAAATATATAAGTGTGTAGAAATAACAAGTTTCTTAGGTCATCAGATAATAAATATTTGTGTTTTTGGTGGATCTAGTGCTAGAAAAGAAATGGAGTTTTTAGAATCAGCAAATCATCTTGATCAAGTACTAGCTGAGAGAAAGATTCATTTAGTATATGGGGGAGAGAGTTTTGGGTTGATGGGAGGTGTGTCAATAGCTATATTTTTAGGAGGGAGTCAGGTTTTGGGCGTTGTCCCCGAAGCTTTAGCATAAGGGGACATCATTGAAAAACAATTGGAGAGGAACTTTAGGTATCTACAATGTCAGCTCGAATGAATGCAATGTTTAACCATGCTGATGCTTTCATTGCTTTACTAGGTGGTTTAAACACATTGGAAGAGATCTTTCATATTTCATCTTTGGCCCAACTGCACATTCACCATAAACTCATAGGTTTGTTAAATGTTAATGGTTATTATGATAAGTTGTTGTCTTTTCTTGATCAGGCTGTGGAACAGGAATTTCTAACATCTTCTGCATGACAAATCATAATCTCTGCTACTACTACTGAACAATTGATTGACCAACTACAATCTTTCATTCCTGTAATTGATCCTTCCATCAGTCACATAAATTGATCAACTAAGGAAAGTCGTAAAAAGCTTAGATTGGATTTAAGCCTTCATTTGTGAATCTTTGTGACTTTTAGTTTTATTATTGTGTTTTGTTAATTCTTATATTTGTTTCAGTGTGTTTCAGGTTTGTTAGTGTTTGTTATTTCAAGTGATATCTTCTATACTCCTTGAAATATTCAAATTTACAAACTCTCGCATTGTTATCACTTAATTCTACTCATATACTTATTTAACATGTATTCTTAAACCTTAATGTACACACACACATTTTAACATATGATTGTGGGTTGCATATTGGATTATTATATTATTTATGTTCTTTTGTTAAAGGTAACAACTAAGGGAAATGGATAGTATATAATTAAAAAGAAAGAAAAAAAATGATAATAATAGAAATGTAGATAAGTTTGGTTTCGTAGCCCCCCTAACTTAAGCAATTAAACCCGAATGGGTGTTTTAACACCTAATACCCTAAAGTCAACTGACTTGGGAGCTATTGACCCAACGCTTGTTACATGGATTGAGGAGAAAAGCTTAAGGGAATCAAACATTGCACTATCTACATATCAGTATCTGCGACCCGAGTTACTAAGTCATAGGGGTGTCTTAACACCTAATGCACTAAGACCAACTGGTCTGGGAGTCATTAGCTGAAAGCTCGTTACATGGGTTAAAGATGCATGATGTTTTAAATTATATGTATATATATATATATTAAAAAAAAGGATAAAAATAATAATCCTAACTCAAGAAAGTTAACCTTAAACATTATAATAAAAATTTTATTTTCTTCCAAGAAAAGCCTCATAAATTTTGTTTATCTAGATAGATTAATGGAAGTTAAATGATGAATATCTTGCTTTGTGGAATTTGCAAATTGTTTTTCTATTTTAACACTTTGATTACTAGGGACTAGTAATAAGCTGGTTGGGGGGTGATTAACACTTAAAAGTGCATTTTTATTAAGGTTTTATATCATCATTTTACACTTGAAGTATCAATAACTCCTTAACTAAAGCATGTTTTATAATTATATATCTAATAATATAAGATACCTTTAATTTGTTATAAATGTTCATTTTAAATGTAGGCCTATCACATAAATGAAAGGATTGATTGATGAATTTAAGAATTGAAATTGAAAGGATAAAGAGATGACCCAACGTAGAAAAGAGTGTCGGTGCAATCCAAACAGGAACACTGTTCGGTAATTGGGTCATATCTAGAGCTATAAATCTCATATTAGGTCTACTTTATATAGATGAAAAGGTAAGACATAAGCGTACAACTTTCATATGGAGCCTAAGATCTAAAAGGCCATTTTCAAGTCCACATTGTTGCAACAACAAAAAAGCCCGAATCTGTCCTCCAGCTCGAGTATTGTTCAGTATTTTGGCCATATCTGGAGTTCTAGAAGTCGAAATGAGCTGAATGTTTTACACAAGAAAGCTGAGACAATTTCCTACAACTTTCATGTTTTCAAGTGGCTCTAATTTTGACATTATCAATAACGTTTTGGATAGACAAAAAAAGATAAGGATTGTCACCAAGTCAAGAGTTGAGCACCCACTCATTAATTAGTCATCAAATCAATAGTTTCCAATTTTAGCCTATAAAAGGAGGCATTTGCCATGCATTTAGGCATCTTGGTGTCAAGGTCAAGATCAAGATCATGCTCTTGCTTTCTCTCTTTGTATTTTTTGTCATGTTTATGCTTTGTTTTTATTAATATCAAGTTTATGCCTTTCATTTCCTTTCCTTTACTTAGATAATTTTTATCTTATTTATGTTCTTATTTTGTTTATCTATTTTTCTTTCTTTCATTATGTCTAGCTAAGTTTATTATGTCAAGGTGAAAAGGTTACACTAATGGTGTAAGAATAAGTACAATATAAACTTAATATGGACTTTAATGTTTGATACTAACTTGTTTTATATTTGTTATCTTGTTCACTCTTTAATACTTTGCTTGTTAAATGACTAATCTTGAGTTATGTTGTATAACACTTGGTACAATAAATGCTTGACACTTTCATAGCCCATACTATATGGTATAACCGACACTTGCGCTATGAAAGAAACTTGATTTGTTGTTAACATAAGTTATAATCATGAATGCTTGACGAAATTTACAAGTATTAGTATTAATTGAATAAGATGACTAATATAATCATGTTAAGAATCTATAATCTGATTGGAACCTCCTTTATGTGTGGTTTTCAATTGAATAATAAGAGTTTATACTATAGTTGTTTGACATACCATTAGTGAATCCTCTAACCTTGACATTGTTTGTTATCGTTGTTTAATCCTTACTTTAATTTTTCATCTCAAAGTTTTCATCAATTTTTCTTTATTATTACTACTACTACTACTACTATTAGCATTATTATTGCTACTATTATTGTTGTTGTTATTGTTACTATTGTTGTTGCTTATAATTGTTGTTGTTATTGTTACTATTATTGTTGCTTATTATTGTTATTTATAATTTGTACAATTAACCTTCTTATGGTTCCACCCCGGTCTTGCCGGATTATGTATTACTTTGACACTCCTGCATTTGAAAAAAGACATCAATCTTTTAGTCGTGTCATCTAGATAATGCTTATTGCTCATTCCAGATATAGTGGTCCTTCTAGTTTTCTTCTCTTTTTTCATTTATTTTTTAACTTTTCTGTCACTGTTTTGTTTCTCCATGGGATAAGCCCCTATACTATTGTATATTCTTTCATTTTAATACATCTTATTTAAAAAAAACTCATATCTAATTACTTTTATGAATATTTTGGATTGAAATTATGATTAGAACCCTTCATATATAAATGATGATTTTATATTAAAATTGAAACCCTAAATTAAATTAACTATACAATTAATTTTCCTAATTAAATTAGGATTGAATTAGAATGTTTAATTAAATTTTTTTTATTTTTATCATATCCTAATAGGATTAGGATTTAATTAAAATTTATAATTATATAATGTTTAGAAAAATGTAGTTTCTAAATTAAAAAGAGTTTTTAAAATTTAATTGATCTTAAAATATTTTAGGTTAGTAATAAGAATTTAATATGATTACTTTTGTTAATAATTTTTTTAAAATGGTTTTTCATTAAAATAATTTATGTTAAATATTTTTTTTGTTTGGAAAATGATCAAATTAAATTTGATTGAATATTTTTAAGTGTTTGAAATATTATTTTATAGTAGCACGTAAAGCCTATAATTAGAGTTGAAGCATGCAATGTAATTTATCATGATATTAAAATAATTTTGTACATAATGGATTATTATGGACATTAAAGGTTAATATGATTATGTGTTTATTTTATGGTTGTAATTTTTATTAAATAAGGCTTATGTGTCCTACCTTATCTCTATTTTCTTCTACGTTGTAAATTATGTTATCATCTAATTTTTCTTGAATTAATTAATTAATTATGTAAATAGTATATGATTTAGAAATATAGGTATTTAGATAGGAAATTATTTTGTAATCCAAAAAGAAGAAAGAAATGATGATAAAGGCTATAACCGAGGTGTTTATAAAGGACTTATAAAGATTCACTTAAGCAATCTAGAATTTGATCATCTAATCCCTTTTAATGGCTTGAGAAAATTAACTTAGATATGTTCATAATTTTACAATTAGA
>SRLM01001823.1:0-54009 GCA_015708895.1 Populus ilicifolia | reverse complement strand
TCAAGCATTCATGATTATAACTTATGTTAACAACAAATCAAGTACCTTTCACAGCTCAGGTGTTGGTTATACCATATAGTATGGGCTATGAAAGTTTGAAGCATTTGTTGTACCAATTGTTATACAACATAAATCAAGATTAGTCATTTAACAAGCAAAGTATTAAAGAGTGAACAAGATAACAAATATAAAACACGTTAGTATCAAACATTAAAATCCATAATAAGTTTATACCATACTTATTCTTACACCAATAGTGTAACCTTTTCACTTTGACATAATTAACTTAGCTAGACATAATGCAAGAAAGAAAAATGGATAAACAAAATAAGAACATAAATAAGATAAGAGTTAACAAAGCAAAGGAAAGGAAATGAAAGGCATAAACTTGATATTAATAAAAACAAAGCATAAACAGTACAAAAAATACAAAGAGAGAAAACAAGAACATGATCTTGATATGGAAACTAAGATGCCTAAATGAATGGTAAATGCCTCCTTTTATAGGACAAAATTGGGAACTATTGATTTGATGACTAATTAATGAGTAGATGGTCAACCCTTGACTTGGTGACAATCTTTATCTTCTCTTGTCTGCCTAAAACATCATTGCTGTCGTCAAAATTAGAGCCACTTGAAAACATGAAAGTTCTAGGCTATTGTCTCAACTTTCTTGTGTAAACAATTCAACTCATTTCTACTTCTAGAACTCCAGATATGGCCAAAATACTGAACAGTGCTCGGGCTAGAGGATAGATTCGGGCTTCTTTGTTATTGCAATAATTTAGACTTGGAAATGGCCTTTTTAGATCTTGGGCTCCATATAAAAGTTGTAGGGCTATGTCTTACCTTTCTATCCATATAAAGTAGACCTAAATCTGAGATCTATAGCTCCAGATATGACCTAATTACCGAACAGTGTTCCAGTTTGGATTGCACCGACGTCTCTTTCTAAGTTTGATAATCTCTTTGCCTTTGCAATTGAAGTTCTTAAAGTCATTAATCAATCCTTTCATTTATGTGATAGGCCTGCATTTAAAATGGATATTTACCATAAATTAAAGGTATCTTATATTATTAGATAGATTATTATAAAACGTACTTTAGTTAAAGAGTTATTGATACTTCAAGTGCAAAATGATGATATAAAACCATGATAAAAATGCACTTTTGAGTACTAATCATGAGACTCTAGTTGGCCTATATATAGGTGGTATGATTGCCTTTCTAATTTCTCATCTATAAAACCCTCTCTTCTTTCCTTTAATTTCTACTCAACCCATACATTCAACAAATACAGAAGTGTGTAGAAATGGCAAGTTCCTCAAGTCATCATACAAGAAATATTTGTGTTTTTGGTATATGGGGGAGGCAGTCCTGGGTTAAAGGGAGGTGTGTCAATAGCTGTATTTTTAGAAGGTATTCAAGTTTTAGGGGTCGTCCCCGAAGCTTTAGTATAAGGGGACATCATTGGAAAAACAATTGGAGAGGAACTTCAAGTCTCTATAATGTCAGCTCGAATGAATGCAATGTTTAACCATGTTGATGCCTTCATTTCTTTACCAGGTGGTCTAGGCACATTGGAAGAGATCTTTCATATTTCCTCTTGGGCCCAACTACACATTCACCATAAACCCATAGGTTTGTTAAATGTTAATGGTTATTATGATAAGTTGTTGTCTTTTCTTGATCATGTTGTGGAACAGGACTTTCTAACATCTTCTGCATGATAAATCATAATCTCTGCTACTACTGCTGAACAATTGATTGACCAACTACAATCTTTAATTCCTGTAATTGATCCTTTCATGAATCGCATAAATTGGTCAACCAAGGAAAGCCGTAAAAAGCTTAGATTGGATTTGAGCCTTCATTTATGAATCTTTGTGTCTTTTGGTTTTATTATTGTGTTTTGTTACTACTTATATTTGTTTCAGTGTGTTTCAGGTTTGTCAGTGTTCGTTATTTCAGGAGATATCTTCTATACTCTATCTTTCTACTTTTAAACATTGAGGACAATGTCTTGTTTTAGTTGGGGGGAGAGGGTAGTAGCTAAAAAATAAACTGTGTTTTCTATTTCATAAAACATGTGCAAAATGGTTGTTACTATGATAACAGAGTAAGGAGAATCTTTTATGACTCTTGAGACGCTTCTTAGCAATGATTTGTAACAAGGTCTATCATAATACTTCTTGAAATATTCAGATTTACAAACTCTTGCATTGTTAAGTCTGCTCATATACTTATTTAACATGTATTCTTAAACCTTAATTTACACACACACACTTTAACATATGATTGTGGGTTGCATATTGGATTATTATATTATTTATGTTTTTTTGTTAAAGGTAACAATTAAGGGAAAATGGATAGTATATAATTAAAAAAACAAATAACAAAAAAAGAAGATAAAAATAATAATCCTAACCCAAGGAAGTTAACCTTAAACATTAGAACACAAAGTTTGTTTTCTTCCAAGAAAAGCCCTATAATTATGTGTTGATACATTGAGCACAAAAGAAAGATTTATGAATATCTTGTTAAGAGGTATTGAGTAGGCATATAAATTTAACAAGAGTTTGTTTATCTGGGTAGAGTAATAGAAGTTAAATGATGAATACTTTACTTTGTGGAATTTGCAAATTGTTTTTCTATTTTAACGCTTTGATTACTAGGAACTAGTAATAAGTTAGTTGGGGGGTGATTAGTACTCAAAAGTGCATTTTTATCATGGTTTTATATCATCATTTTGCACTTGAAGTATCAATAACTCCTTAACTAAAGCATGTTTTATAATAATCTATCTAATAATATAAGATACCTTTAATTTATAGTAAATGTTTATTTTAAATGCACGCCTATCACATAAATGAAAGGATTGATTGATGACTTTAAGAACTTCAATTGAAAAGGCAAAGAGATGATCAAACTTAGAAAAGAGATGTCGGTGCAATTCAAACCAGAACACTGTTCGGTAATTAGGTCATATCTAGAGCTATAAATCTTAGATTTAGATCCACCTTATATGGATAAAAAGGTAAGATATAGGCCTAGAACTTTTATATGGAGCCCAAGATCTGAAAAGGCCATTTTCAAGTCCAAACTGTTGCAACAACAAAGAAGCATGAATCTATCCTCTAGCCCAAGCACTGTTTAGTATTTTGGCCATATCTGGGCCTCTAGAAGTCCAAATGAGCTGAATTGTTTACACAAGAAAGCTGAGACAATTGCCTACAACTTTTATGTTTTCAAGTGCTCCTAATTTTGACGTCATCAATGATGTTTTGGGCAGACAAGAGAAGATAAGGATTGTCACCAAGTCAAGGGTTGGCCATCCACTTATCAATTAGTCATCAAATCAATAGTTCTCAATTTTGGCCTATAAAAGGTGGCATTTGCCATGTGTTTAGGTATCTTGGTGTCCAGATCAAGATCATGCTCTTATTTTCTCTTTTTATATTTTTTGTAATGTTTATGCTTTGCTTTCATTAATATCAAGTTTATGCTTTTCATTTCCTTTCCTTTGCTTTCTTAACTTTTATCTTATTTATGTTCTTATTTTGTTTATCTATTTTTCTTTCTTTCATTATGTTTAGCTAAGTTTATTATGTCAAGGTGAAAAGGTTACATCAATGGTGTAAGAATAAGTATGGTATAAACTTAATATGGACTTTAATGTTTGATACTAACATGTTTTATATTTGTTATCTTGTTCACTCTTTAATACTTTGCTTGTTAAATGACTAATTTTGATTTATGTTGTGTAACACTTTGTACAACAAATGCTTGGCACTTTCGTAGCCCATACTGTATGGTATAACCAACACCTGAGCTATGAAAGGAACTTGATTTGTTGTTAACATAAGTTATAATCATGAATGCTTGACAAAATTTACAAGTATTAGCATTAATTGAATAAGATGACTAATGTAATCATGTTAACAATCTATAATATGATTGGAACCTCCTTTGTGTGTGGTTTCTAATTGAACAATAAGAGTTTATACTATACTTATTTGACATACCATTAGTGGATCCTCTAACCTTGACATTTGTTATTATCATTATTTAATCCTCACTTTAATATTTTATCTCAAAATTCTCATCATCTTCTTCTTCTTTATTATTGTTATTATTATTATTATTATTATTGTTATTACTACTACTACTACTACTACTACTACTACTACTACTACTACTATTAGTATTATTATTATTATTACTACTACTATTATTGTTGTTGTTGTTGTATTATTGTTATTTATAATTTGTACAATAACCTCCTTGTGGTTCGACCCCGGCCTTGCCGGGTTATTTATTACTTTGACACTCCTGCACTTAGGAGAAGACATCAATCTTTTCGTCGTGTCAACAACCAGGGTCTTTATATTTCAAAGCCTTATTATTCTGAAGAATGACATTCACTTGTTCGGCTAAAAAGGATTTCTTTTTCACATTTAGTTTTCTTTTCACCATGCATAGATCTTTTAAAAATTTAGCATAGGAAGAAACATGTTTACTAGCATTCAGCAAAGGTATATTGATTCTTACATGTTTGAAAATTTCAAAGATTTCAAAGTTATGATTAACTTTCTTTTGTTTGGTTATGACATGAGCAAATGGAAGTGTCAATGGGATATTAGTCTTTTCTTTGCAAATTTTAGATTCAACCCTTTTCTTACACTCAAAGATTGACTCATTATCTTTCTCACAAAGTTTAAGAGTAGGTTTATCAATAACCTTACCACTGCAAAGAGTAGTGACTGATTTGACTTAATCCATGTGTTGGCTTCTGGAACTACTTGCATTTGCATTATATTGCCCTTTAAGATTTTATTGTGGTTGAGATGGAAACTTACCTTTCTCTTAGAAACTGAGAGTAGATGTTAATTTTGCAAGAGTATCTTTAAAATCTATCATATTTTGAGCAAGTTGAGTGCTGATTATCTCTTACTTTTCAATGGATGCATGCAATGTTTTCTCAAGATTTTTTCTAGGAGGTGTAAGGAGGTGCATATCCATGAGAATTTTAAAAATTATGGTGTGCTTGAAATGGTAGTTGTGAAGTTTGTACACTGTTATTTTTACTCTTCCAACTGAAATTTGGGTAATTTCTCCAACCAGGGTTGTATGTTTACGAGTACAGGTTATGGTTGACCCTTTAAAAACTATTTAAAACATGGGTTTGTTCATGGAGACCTTCCTTAAAAGAAGACAAGGTTCGACAGTTATAGGTTGAGTACTCATTTATTTCACATATTTGACACATAATGTTTTCAACAGATTTTAATTAACTATTCTTTTTCAATTCTAGTGCCTCGATTTTTCTAGCTAAAGATGCAAACTTGGCTTGAAAGTGATGATCTTTCCTAAGGTTATACATCCCTCCATTAGATGTTTGAGGTTGAGTTTTACTCGATGCCTCATAAGTACCCGTGGTGTCCTAATTTTTAGCATTTTCAGCTAATAAATCTAAGTACTCCATTGCTTTATCAGGTTCTTTATCTTCAAAAGTTTCATTGTACATCAACTCAACCATTTGCCTATTTCTAGGTGTTAATCCTTTATAAAAATATGAAATCAATCTCTATGTTTCAAAATCATGATTAGGGCAAGTATTAAGTAAGTCTCGATACCTATCCCAACAATGGTAAAATGTTTCTCCTGGTTTTTAAGTAAATGTTGTGATTTATCTTTTGAAAGAGTTTGTTATGTGAGATAAGAAAAACATCTTTAAAAATTATTGTTGCATTTCATAAAAAGCATAAATCAATCCAAGTCTGAAATTTTATAGCCATGTTTTAGCTTTATCTTTTAATAAAAAAGAGAAAAGCTTTAATCTGATGGTGTTCATGTTATAATCTGAGTTATTATACATGTTATAGACCTCTTCAAATTCCTTTAAATGCAAGTATGAATTTTCTAAATCTAAGCCATGAAAAGAAGGTAAAAGTTGAATAATGTCTAGCTTAAAGTTAAAATTAGATGCATTAGAAGGAAAAACAATGCATGATGGTGCACTTGTTCTTATGAGGTTCATATGGTCTCTAGGTGTTCTAACACGGTTATTCTTATTATTCTCATTATGAAGTGATTGATTATCTTCTTCGGTCATATTTCTGAAAATGATGAGGATACCCTATAAAATCTACTACTTGATGTACATGACCACGGTTTCATGCACGTGTAGGAATAGAATAAAAGGAAGAAGAAAACAAAAGAAGAAGAAACAAAACAAAGGAAACAAAGTTATATACAAGAAAAGTGAAAAGAAAAAATAAAATAAATACTATAATTTATACATGAACTTACCTCCCTAACAACAGCGTCAAAAACTTGACACGATCAAAAGATTGATGTCTTCTCCCAAGTGCAGGAGTGTCAAAGTAATAAATAACCTAGCAAGACCAGAGTCGAACCATATGAGGTTAACTGCACAAATTATAAATAAAAATTATAAACAACAACAACAACATTAATAGCAATAATAATAATAATAATAGTAAAGAGGAGGAAGAAGAAGAAGTTAATGAGAACTTTGAGATGAAAGATTAATGTAAGGATTAAACAATGATAATAACAAATACCAAGGTTAAAGATTCCATTAATGGTATGTCAAACAATTATAGTATAAACTTTTATTATTCCATTGAAAACCACATACAAAGAAGGTTCCAATCATATTATAAATTGTTAACATGATCACATTAGTTATCTTATTTAATTAATGTTAATACTTGTAAATTTCATCAACTATTCATAATTGTAACTTATGTTAAAAACAAATCAAGTTCCTTTCATAACTCAGGTATCAGTTATACCATACAGAATGTGATAAGTATTTGTTGTACCAAGTGTTATACAATATAAATTTAGATTAGTCATTTAACAAGCAAGGTATTAAAGAGTGAACAAGATAACAAATACAAACCATGTTAGTATCAAACATTAAAGTCCATATTAAATTTACATTATACGTATTCTTACACCATTAGTGTAATCTTTTCACCTTAACATAATAAACTTAACTAAATATTATGAAAGAAAGAAAAATAAATAAACAAAACAATAACATAAATAAGATAAAATTTAACTAAGTAAATGAAAGGAAATGAAAGGCATAAACTTGATATTAATGAAAGCAAAACATAAACATTATAAAAAATACAAAGAGAACGCAAGAGCATGATCTTGATCTAGAAACTAAAATACCTAAATGCATGGCAAATATCACCTTTTATACGCCATAATTAGAAACTATTGATTTGATGACTAATTAATGAGTAGGTGACCACTTCTTGACTTGGTGACAATCTTTATCTTCTTTTGTCTACCCAAAATATTATTAGTAACAACATCAAAATTGGAATCACTTAAAACATGAAAGTTATAGAAAATTATCTCAATTTTTTTATGTAAAAAGTTGAGATCATTTGGACTTCTAGAACTCTAAATATGGGCCAAACACTGAACAGTGCTTGGGCTGGAGGACTAATTCAGACTTCTTTATTATTGCTCCAATTTGGGCTTAAAAATGAACTTTTTAATCTTGGGTTCCATATGAAACTTGTAGGCCTTTGTCTTACCTTTCCATCCATATAAAGTAGACCTAAATCCAAGATCTATAACTCGAGATATGACCCAATTACCAAATAATGTTCCGGTTTGAACTACACCGGCTTCTCTTTTCTAAGTTTGGTCATCTCTTTTTCCTTTCAACTTTAGTTTTTAAATTCATCAATCAATCATTTTATTTATATGATAGGCCTGTATTTAAAGTAATCATTTACCACAAATGAAAGATATCTTATATTATTAGATATGTTATTATAAAACATGTTTTAATTAAAGAGTTATTCGTACTTCAAGTGCAAAATAATGATATAAAACCTTAATAAAAAATATATTTTTAAGTACTAATCAATTTACAAAAAAAATGATAATAAATGTAAATAAATAAATAAATAAATAAAAACGTAGATAAGTTTGGTTTCATAGTCTCCCTAACCTAAGCAATTAAGTCCGAAGGGGTGTTTTAACACTAATACCTTAAAGTCAACTGACTTGGAGCTATTGACCCAATGCTTGTTACATGAGTTAAGGAGAAAATCTTAAGGGAATCAAACATTACACCATCTAAATGTCAGTATCTATAACCTAAGTTATTAACCTCAAAAGGGTGTCTCAATACTTAATGTCCTAAAACCAACTAGTTTAGGAGTCATTAACTAGAAGCTTGTTATATGGGTTGAAAATGCATTGTGTTATATATATATATATATATTAAAAAAAAAGAAAAAAAATAATTTCAACATAAGAAAGTTAACCTTAAACATTAGAACAAAATTTTGTTTTCATCTAAGTAAAGCCCCATAACTATGTGTTGATATATTAAGTATAAAAAAAAGATTTATTAATATCTTGATAAAAAAGTACGGAGGATATATATAAATTTAATAAGACTTTGTTTATCTAAATAGATTAATAGAAGTTGAATGATGAAACTTTACTTTCTAGAACTTAGAAATTGTTTTATCTATTTTAATGCTTTGATTAATATGAACTAGTAATAAGCTGGTTGAGGAGGGTGATTAGTACTTACAAATACATTTTTATCAAGGTTTTCTATCATCATTTTGTACTTGAAGTATCAATAACTCCTTAATTAATGCATGTTTTATAATAACAAGTCTGATATTATAAGATACATTTAATTTATGGTAAATGTTCATCTTAAATACAGACCTATCACATAAATAAAAGAATTGATTGATGAGTTTAAATACTAAAAGACAAAGAGAGGGTTAATCTTAAAAAAAAGATGTGGGTTTAGTATAAAGTAGAACACTATTCAGTTTTTTGGTCATACCTAGAGTTGTAGATCTGGGATTTTAATTTGGTTTATATGGCTAGAAAGCTAAGATATAGGTCTAAAATATTCATGAGAATACAAAACTCAATTCTGCCATTTATAAGTTCAAATACTAGCATCAATGAAAAAGTCAGAATCTATCTTGCAGCCCCAACACTGTTCAGTATTTAACACATATTTTGAGTTCTAGAAATCCAAATGATCTTAATTTTTTATTATTACAAAGATGAGATAATTTTCTAGAACTTTAATAATCAAGTCTATCAAATTCTGATATTAGCGATGACATTTTATTTAGACAAGAAGATAAGAATTGTTAACAAGTCAAGATGTGGTCATCTGCTCAACAATTAGTCAGCAAATCAATAATTTCTAATTTTGGTCTATAAAATGAGGCATTTACCATGAATTTAGACATCTTGGTTTTCAGATTAAGATCATGTTCTTGCCTTTTCTCCTTATACTTTTGTAATGCTTAAGTTTTGCTTTCATTAATGTCTTGATTTTGCCTTTCATTTCCTTTTCTTTACTTAATTAACTTATATCTTATTTATATTATTATCTTGTTGATTTATGTTTTTCTTTTTTATTATGTTTAATTAAGTTTATTATGTCAAGGTGAAAAAGTTACACTAATAATGTAAGAATACGTATAATATAAACTCAATATGAACTTCAATGCATATATCCTAAACAACTTGCTATTAACATATTTTATCATTTTTATCGTATTAATTCTTAATACTTTGCTTATTAAATGGTTAATCTAGATTTATATTGTATAACACTTGGTACAATAAATACTTGACATTTTCATAATCCAACTGTATAGTATAATTTACACTTGTGCTATGAAAGGAATTTGATTTGTTATTAATAGAAGTTAACATCATAAATTTTTAGCAATATTTAAAGTTTGGTGTTACTTAAATAAGATGATTAATATAATCATGTTAACAATTTATAATGAGCTATTAATGACAAATCATCAAATTATAACCTCCTTTATGTATGATTTTCAATTGAGTAATAAAAAGAGTTTATACTATAATTGTTTGAAATACTATTAGTGAATCCTCTAACTTTGACATTTATTTTTATCATTGTTTAATCATCACATTAATCTTACAATTTCTAAGTCCTCTTTAACTTATTATTATTATTACTATAATTGTTATTGTTGTTTATAATTTATATAGTTAACCTCTTTATGGTTTGATCCCGATGTTATCGGGTTATTTATTATTTCAACACTTTTACACTTGAAAGAAGATATCAATCGTTTGGTCGTGTTAGGATCCCAAGTTTACCTCCTAACTTTGGCCTAGCATACAACACATCTAGGGGGCAAGAATGGATATGAGCACTACATTTCACGCTCAAACCGATGACTAATTGAAAAGAGTCATCCAAATCATAAAAGATCTACTGTGGGCATGTGTACTAGCATTTGGAGGAAACTAATTAATATAAAATAATCAAACCAAACTGAAGAGAAATCGGTTGATTTGAACTAGTTTTAGTTTTATTTTTTTTATTGTATAAATTTTAATTTGATTGATTTTATAGTTAAAAATCAAATTAAATCGAAAATAATTACCCCTGACAATAACAACCAAGTAATATCATTAAGATAAGATGTCTCACCTAAGTCTAACGAAAAAAATATTACAAAGAAAAGGGTAAACTATATTTTTATCACTATAAATTCTTTAATGTTCAACTTCCACCACTATATTTTAGGACTTTTGACCATCATCCTTATATTTTTTTTATTAAGTTTTAATGATCTT
Organism: Populus ilicifolia; assembly: GCA_015708895.1. Taxonomy (NCBI): domain Eukaryota; kingdom Viridiplantae; phylum Streptophyta; class Magnoliopsida; order Malpighiales; family Salicaceae; genus Populus; species Populus ilicifolia. The sequence goes on along the minus strand of SRLM01001823.1, from coordinate 43,344 downwards.
TAAATAATTTATTATTCTCTGAATTTCTTTATATATAAAAAATCTCTTGTATGAGATGAAAAAAGAGGAGAAAGAATGAAAAATCAGTTTTCTATGGTTTTGTTTTGAATCGAAAGAAATTGTTTTTCACTTATTTAGTTTTCTTATTTTGGAAATCTTCGTTATTTTAGTATAAAATGGAAAAATTGAAAATCTCGAGGGTAAAAATGAAAAGAAATCGAAACTATAGGCATTGATAAATCTGCAAGGCAAAAAAGTTGTGGGCAAGGAAGAAAGACCGAATGCTACATCGTGAAGGAGGAGCTTTAAATACCATAAATAATAGGTACCCACCCCGTTGACTCATTAGCAACATATAAGTTGACGAAGGAGGGGAATTTAGCAGGTAACCCAGCATACTATAAATTCTCAATTCTTTTGTTTCCGTTATGATGATTAAATTAAAATATCTCTCTCGAAGAAAACTAACTTCCTACTTGTCTGCAAAAGCAGACCTGATCGTGTTTGGTTTCAGAAAAGGATAAAAATAAAATAAAATCTCTAGATTTATAATCCGATCTTTCCCTCCAAATCAAGGAATACCCAGGTAGATTTCTCCACCACCACTACCCTTTTTTTTTAAGTTATTCTACATGTGTCAATTTCATTTTTGCTTGTAAGGTAATCTCGAGCTGATCAAGTCTATCATGTTAAGTTCTGTTAGATGCAAGGAGCATAGTTTTTTTTCTCTCTCTCTCTCTCGGGTTAATTGGGAAGTTTTCAATTTGGCTTGAGGTTTAAGATCAGTTGAGATTTTTTTGGGTTTGGAGTAGATGAATAGATGCGTTCTTGAAGAATATTGGCAAATTTCATCGTTTTCGATTGTATATTGAAGTGATTTACACTCGGAAGAGAACGGCCCATCTTCGTGAGGTTGTATTGCGTTGATTGCATTGCGTATTCACACTCATATAGCAATTTTTAAAAGTTTTTCTATGCGTTATGTGAGTATTTTGTTTGGTATTATTACATATCAATGATGAATCTATAGCACATTATGGCACTGCAATGCTACTGATTTAGTACATCCTGGGAATGCACTGGCTTGATGAGGCTGTTATCTTATGTCCTTTATTTAAACTGTCACTGAGATGTGATATTGTCCAATTTTGGTACTGCTTTTTCTTTTTCGGTGGGTCTTCCAAATTTGACTAATGTACTAGGATGCTCGTCAGCTTTTCTTGCCGCGAGGAAGTTCATTTCTTTTTCAAGCACTGAGAACCGGACTTGATGAGTGTGTCAAGAAGCTATTTGTTGCTGGATTTCAACTTGTATATTTGTGATTCTGTACTTAGAAAATCTCTACCATAATGCCAGTTCCCATTCGGAGGTAAAGAAACACTGTGTTATTTCTTTTCAGCCACAAGTCTATTTTCCACCTTAACTTACAACTGGATTAGTTTTAACAACAATGCCTATATTTGTGACTTTGACCCCTATTGACCTGCAGCGGAACTCCCAAAAAACCTGGTGAGATGATGAGGCTTTTCATGACAACTTTTATTGGAATAATTTTTGGGTTCTTTTTAGGAATATCCTTTCCAACGCTGTCCTTATCTAAGGTATATATATTTTTAACCTTTTCAATCTCTACTTTATAGTTATGTTTCTTTTTCATTTGGTTTTGCTGTTGTTTAATGCGAGAAGAAAACTCATGTTTCTATGTTTTATGATTGGCAGATGAATCTCCCATCCAGTTTGTTTCCTTCCATTGATCTTACATATATTGAGGACAAATACTCTGGTCTTTCAAAGCAAGCACTGTTCAATGCTTGGGCTTCTCTAAAGGGTAACAAAGAGGCCTCTCCTTTACTTCCCAGATACAACGAGACTGAGGTATATAGTCTATTTAAGCTAATCCTGATGTGTAAAAATTGGTTAAGTGCTGGTTGTGCATTTAAGCAAAATATAAACCTGATACTATTTGCGAATGGGCCCAGAGTTTGTGCTGCAGTGGTGAACCTGAACACCTAAAGGCATTAGCTCCTCTTTATTATGGAACTGTGATTCTCAACTCTAATAGCCTTGTCTTAGTATAGCTATTATCCTACTTGTGCTGATGCTGGTAGGTTAGTATGCAGCTTGGTCATGAGTGTAGATGATATCTGATTGTGGGGATAACTGTGTGAAAATATATGAAAGAATAAGGAGATAAGAGTTCATTCTAAGTAAAAATGGAGGTGGTGCCCTTTGAGGATAAGTATGAGGATGATTGTCTGAAAAGACTGACATATAGAATGTAGATTTATGGATGCATCTATGCGGCATAGTGACTGGATTCAAACTATTGGAGAGAACAGAGGGTAGATAGACCAAAAAATGACTAGGTTTGAAGTGCTAAAAATGATTTATGCTTCACGACATTTGAGGGAAAGACGGAAGCTTGCTCTTTTGGAATTAGAGTGACATCAACATGAGATTTGTGGAATACTGATAACTATTGCAGTTACCTTTTGCCTGTTTCAGAATATGATTTCTTTTGCTTCGATAAGTGTGATAAAGGACCAAGGTCAATTACCTTATGTTATTTGATTTCTTATGTTTTACCTCAAGAAACTAATTAACTTTGACTTGCAATTATCTGTAACTAATGATGATGAATTTTCAATAAAAAATGTATCAACATGGATTCTCTGGGGGCACAATTTTTTACCATTGTGTTTCTGATGCAGATCTGGGTTCCAACAAATCCTCGAGGTGCTGAAAGACTACCCCCTGGTATAGTTGCTTCTGAATCAGATTTCTACCTCCGCCGACTTTGGGGTCTGCCTAGTGAGGTGTTTAAATATCCCATATGAATCATCTTATTATGGTTTGTAAGTCGATACTTTCATGCATTTGCATTCACTAGTAGCTTGATCTAAAAACATGAACAGTGCAGGATAAAAAGATCATTTGAAGATGATTTGCATCAAATGGTTGCAATTACATCTAGTTGTATTTAGATAGAAATTGAAAACTGGATAATACATCATAACAAACTGACTCTTCAAAATGATTTAAAATCTTTTCTTTTGTGCTGCGCTGCATTTATATGATTAAGGATCTTTTGAGTTTTCTGGACTGTCGACTCATCATTTTCCATATCTTAGATTTATGGACATTGTGTCTGCAGGACCTTACCATCCAACCTAGATATCTTGTAACCTTTACTGTTGGCTATGATCAGAAAAAAAATATTGATGCGGCAGTTAAAAAGGTTCTCTCTTTCTCTCTCTGTCACCTTTTCTCACGTTCCCTTTCTCAAGATATATGTATTTATATATATTGTCTCAGTTCTCCGAGAACTTCACCATTGTGTTGTTTCACTATGATGGACGGACAACTGAATGGGATGAGTTTGAGTGGTCAAAGCGAACTGTTCACATCAGTGCTCGCAAACAAACAAAATGGTTAGAAATTCTACCTTTTCTTAACTTGTAGTTAATTCTACTAAACACTTTAAGCTGCATTTACTAAAATACTCCTTGAAATTTGGTCCAGGTGGTATGCCAAACGTTTTCTTCATCCTGACATTGTTGCTCCCTACGATTATATTTTTCTCTGGGATGAGGACCTTGGGGTGGAACATTTTGATGCAGAGAAGTATGTACTGGAAGTTCAATTTCCATTTGAATAGAGATGCATGTTTTCATAAATTGGAATATGAAGTTTAAATCCAATCTGTTTCAGATACATTAAACTGGTAAGGAAACATGGTTTGGAGATTTCACAGCCTGGTTTAGATCCAGATAGAGGAACAACATGGGCAATGACAAAGAGAAGAGATGGCATTGAAGTGCACAAGTAAGAATAGTAGAATTTCCTAATGTGCCTTCACTTTTTCTTGTGAAACGAATCTCAACGCCACTGTCTGGATGATATTGAGTTCTTTTTCCCTTTCTTCAGGGACACTGAAGAGAGGCCTGGTTGGTGTACAGATCCACATTTGCCTCCATGTGCAGCGTATGCAAACATGATTAAATCCATTTCCAATTTTAGTCTATTACTGTAATGATTGGGCTTCCTTTTTCTAATCACCCTGAAGATGTTACATTTTGTATTGGGTATCAGTGTATCTTACATTAAAATACTTTATGAACAGATTTGTTGAGATCATGGCAACTGTATTTTCTCGAGATGCATGGCGTTGTGTTTGGCACATGATTCAGGTAAAACAAGTGAACTTAAATTTCCTGCCAATGCCACTCCTTTAACTTTAATATGTGAAATCTGAAATTTGTTCTATTGTAGAATGACTTGGTTCATGGTTGGGGTCTAGATTTTGCTATGAGGAAATGTGTTGAGGTCAGTAACCATTTTCTTACTGCGCCTGAACTAACACTTTTCTGCTACAAGTTATACTTACTTGACTTTACTGGGAATTAGCCTGCTCATGAGAAAATAGGAGTTGTGGATGCTCAGTGGATCATTCACCAAGGCGTTCCTTCACTCGGGAGCCAGGTATCTTCAAGTCAATATTCAATATGAACTAGTTGATTGTGGAATATATTTTCTTTGCCATTTATTTTTCATGGTTAATTTCACAGGGGCAAGCACAGAAAGGAAAGGCACCGTGGGAAGGGGTATACAATTAATTTGTTCTCTCTTATCTCTATTATCAATATCAACTGTGAACATCAGCGCCCTCGTTGTTTATGGACTAGCTACAAGGAACTGAACCTTGACCTTGCATAATTTTCTGTGAAGTTGCATTATCACCTTTAAAAACAAGAAGAGCATTATTAATTAAGCTCGGATTTTCCTTTTCAGGTGAGAGAGAGGTGTCGGAAAGAATGGACAATGTTCCAAGATAGAATGACTAATGCAGAAAAAGTCTATTATAAGGCAATGGAAATGAATCCTCCCAATTCAACAGCTCGTTAAGGGTGGGGACAATAACAGCCCAACAAACATTTTATAAATTACTATGTCCAATATATTTAGGTGTATGTTCATTCAATTTGACTGTGATAGTTTTTTTTTTCCTGACAGACTGCTGTTACTTTTATGGGCCAATTTCCAAATATATTCTTGTGACCCTTTTTATTTCTGCAGAGGGATGAGAGGGATTCATTGTTTTGTAGCGATCACATGATTTGACTTCATTTAATGCTCCACAAATACCTTTCGCTAAATCAAGTTTTGATTACCACGATAATTCGCAAGTCACTCGAAGCCAGTTTTTCAACTAAAGCATTTTCCTTGTCGTTTCTTTGCTCTTTGTATCAGGTTCCAGCATCGAATTCAAACAGGCCCTCAATTGCGGCTCCAAAATTTTTTGGGAGGCCGAAATAAACTGCAATGGGCAGTTAAAAGCAACTCATTGCTTCTTGCAGGTCGTTTACAAATGCTGATGAACTGATCATTGCTTTGGTATCACATTTTGTTATGTTATCTTCCACCCCTTAAAAGCAGAGCAGCCAGCCATGACTGGTATCGCATTTGCCATTAACGGGAACCTTTTGAAAAATTATGTCTCCCCTCCTGATCACACTATTGCTCCAGAATGGCACGACGGATTGCAATCAGCAATTAGAAATAATTTCTAGTTATGCTCTCTTCCAGTTCTTTGAATTCACAAGCATCATCTGCTGAATATTCACCTTCCAGAGAGAAGAAAACAGTAACCAAAATTACGTGGATCAGCACATGAACATCAATAAGGATTCATAACATGTTTTAAAACTCTGTAATTGGAGATTGTTCTCTTTACAGCCCTTCATTTGTTATTGTGAGGAGACCAAACCTAGAAGCTAACACCTTTTTATTAGAGTGCCGATCTTTACTAACTCAACTTATAACCATCGTGAGTAGCATCCCATTATGCAAACCTCTACCTCACGGTGTTCTCTCATCTATCCATTTGAAGCCACCACAAATTCACCCACCATCACCATCGACCACATTCCTTTACCCGCAGACAGGAGCTTCTCAATCAACATCATAGCAACCTTCACCATTAAGATATCCAACAATGCCAATTCCAATAACATTGTTGCTGTGAATATCATCACCAATGACTTTCTCTCCTTCCAGTTATGAAGTAATGACCTATCAACAACCACTGAACTGGCCCCCCCATGCATTATGCTGCAATTGTGGTAGTAGCGACAATGACCATTTGAAGAAAAATAGTGAGAAATTGCAATGTTAAACACTTTCATTTATGTCATCTAGAATTTCATTAATTTTTTGAGTTTTCTCAAAGGCTATATGCATGGATTCTTCTAGACAAAGTGTTATATTGTTATAAACTCAATAAACTTTGCTAGAGGAGGAATATCCAAGAAAAATACTAACTTGTGTCTAAATTATCCTTGGTGTTAAGAATAAAACATTTTTAATCAAAAATTTTAAAATATGAGATGTTGGATTTTCTTCATCTTTGAAGCTCACAAGGAGCCTTTTTCAACTTCAATCTCAAGATAACACAATTTAAAATATAGCAAAAAGTGTTTACAACTTCCACCTAAAAACATTATAGATATTAAATTCATTTAACATTGTTTTTACTATTTCTTAAATAGACTGATTTTTCCTTTACATGACCCCATTTTGTTGGTGAGTTCTGGAGGTTGAAAAATTATAGTGGTAACATTTCTCTTCACAAAAAATTTCAAATAAATCACTTATAAATTTACTACTATGATCACTTCTTATGTTTATGATTGAAAAACCCTTTTCATTTTTAAATTTCTTTGAAAATTTTACAAATTCATAAATAGTTTTATCTTTTGATTAAAAAAAAAAACCTATGTATATCTTGTAAAGTCATCCACAATCACAAAAACATATATGTTATTGCTTATGCTTCTAGCTCTAGTTGGTTCAAATAGATCTATGTGTAACAATTCTAAAGATCTTTCAGTAGAAATGTGGTTCATGCTCTTAAAAGATGTTAAGATTTCTTTAACAAGCTTATTTATTTGACAAGTTTAGAAAGAATGTTCATGCTTATATAACCTAATCTTCTATACCAAAAAAACCTATAATTAATGATAGCAACAAGTTAATTTTCGCTTGCATATATTAATTTTAATCTTGTATTTTTTTTATATTATCAATAAATAAAACTTTATATGATTTTCAAGGATTAAACAACATGCATGGTCAAACATAATCTTGTACTCTTTATCACATAATTGAATACTTAGCAAATTATGTTTTAAATTATTCATAAGAAATACCTTTTCCATTGAGGTAAAAGACTTTCTTCCAATGTTGTCAACTCTAATTATCTTTCCTTTTGAGTTTGTATTAAAATGTGACTTTTACACCATTGATTCTGGTTATGCTTGAAAACAATGAATCATCTCCAATTATGTGTTCAGGCGCTATCCTAGAATCACTTCTCATGTTTCCTTGATTCTTACACACAAAATCAAGATAAGATTTATGAAATCCATATCTTCTTAGGTCTTTTTCGGTTAGTGGTGGTTTCTTTTTGGAACCCAAGCCATGTTTTCAACTTTGTCCTTTTTCATAGGACATGTGTAAATCAAATGACCAATGCTTATACAATGATGACATGTTTGGTTTGGATCAAATGATTGTTTGGCTTTAACAACTAATTCTTCAAATATTTTTGGTTGTTTTTGGGTTGATACCCTAGATCTTTTCTATTGAAGAGACATCTTTAACTACCAAGCATGGTATCCAAAATCTCAAAACCTTGAATGAACTTTGCAGTATAGTATTCAATTTGTCCACTTTTTTTTTTTAAAAGCCTTATTTTCCTTTTCAAGTTGGTTAACCTTGTCACTATCAATAATAATGTATGCTTTCTTTTCTAATGCATCTTTTTCAACAATTAAACATGTATGGCTTTTTTTCAATGAACTATATTTATAACCTAGTTTTTTTTAAACTCAACATACAATGATTCAGAGACATTGTGTAGTTCATCATAAGATAGGTCAAATTCATCATCCAAAAAAAGTACATCATTAACTCTTTCAATTACTATGAAACAAATGTTTGCAATAAGCTTTTCATCATTGCTTAAGCTAGAGTTTGAGTCATCACTCTCTATTGCTTTCATTGCTTGTTTGTGATGGCAATTCTTCTTCTTGTTTTGAAAGAGAGGATAATCAATCTTTATATGTCCTATTTTGTTACACTTATAGCATCAAGGTGTCTCCTTGATATATTCTTTCTTATTTTGATATTTCCTGAAGTTTAAGAATTTTTTATTTCCTTATTTTTTCTTAAAAAGTTTCAGAATTTTCTTATGATTAGTGTAATGTTCTCCTTCATTTTATCATCATCATCATCATTATCATTATCATCATCATTATCAACATAACATACAATTTTGAATGCCAAATTCTTATTTGGCTTCTATTCTAGTTCTTGCTTTTCCATGGTGATTTCATGAGTCATTAATAAACCAATAAGCTCTTCCAATGAAAGTTTGGTAAGATCACTAGCTTCTTAGAATGCCATCACCTTTGCTTCCCAAGTCTTTAACAAAGACCTAAGAATTTTGCTTATAATATTGATATTAGTATAAATTCTACCAAGAGCATTCAAACTATAAGTGATAGTTGTCATTCTAGTAAACATACTAGGTATGGATTCATTTGGAAGCATTTTGAATAACTTATATTGATGTACAAGTATATCAATTTTGAATTTCTTAACTTGATTAGTACCTTTATGAGTTAATTCTAAAGCATGTCATATATCTCTAGCATTTTTACAAGATGATATTCTATTAAACTTAATTGTACTTAACGCATAATACAAAGTGTTTATAGTTTTAGCATCTATTGAAAACAATTTCTTATCACCATCGATATACTCACTTCTAGGTTTAAGAATTTTTATATCATTTTCAATTTTACCATGTGATTAGTATTTTAAAGTGTATTTTTATCAAGCTTTTATATTATTATTTTGCACTTGAAGTATCAATAACTCCTTAACTAAAGCATGTTTTATAATAACATATCAAATAATATAAGATACCTTTAATTTGTGGTAAATGTTTATTTTAAATGTAATCCTATCACATATATGAAAGGATTGATTGATAAGTTTAAGAACTAAAACTAAAAGGACAAAGAGATGATCAAACTTAGAAAAGATATGTTAGTGTAGTCCAAACCGGAACACTGTTTGGTAATTAGGTCATATTTAAAGCTATAGATATCAGATTTTAGTTTACTTTATATGGATGGAAAGGTAAGAGATAGTGTTACAACTTTCATAGGAGTTCAAGATTTAAAAACGTCATTTACAAGTCTAAATTGTAGCAACAACAAAGAAGTTCAAATCTGTTTTGCAGCCCGAATGTTATTCAATGTTTGGCCTATATCTAGAGTTCTAAAAATCCAAATAACATCCATTTATTTTTCTGGAAAGCTGAGACAATTTCCTACAACTTTCATGTTTTCAAGGGGTTCTAATTTTGACGTTATCAATGATATTTTGGGCAAACAAAAAAAGATAAGGGTTGTCACCAAGTCAAGAGTTGGCTACCCATTCATCAATTAGTCATCAAATCAATAGTTTTCAATTTTAGCCTATAAAAGGAGGCATTTGCCATGCATTTAGGCATCTTGGTCTCCAGATCAAGATTATACTCTTGCTTTCTCTCTTTGTATTTTTTGTAATGCTTACATTTTGCTTTCATTAATATCTTATTTATGCCTTTCGTTTTCTTTTCTTTACTTAGTTAACTTTTATTTCATTTATGTTCATATCTTGTTTATTTTTGTTTCTCTTCTTCATTATGCTTAGTGACACAACAAAAGGATTAATCTTAACAAGTGATCTGCGACAACATTTTTGTTGCCTTTCTTATCTTTTATTGTGATATCAAATTCTTGAAGTAACAAAATCCACCACACCAATCTAGCCTTAGAATCTTTCTTAGAAAGAAGATATTTCAATATTGTATGATTACTGAAAACAACAATAGGTGAGCCAACAATGTAAGACCTGAATTTTTCACATGCAAATACTACTGCAAGTAATTCTTTTTCATTGGTGGTATAATTCATTTGAATACTATTTAAAGTTTTACTTGCATAGTAAATTATAGAAGGTTTCTTATCTTTTCTTTGTCTTAAAACCGCACATTCGGTATAATCACTAGCGTCACACATTATTTCAAAAGGTAATGACCAACTAGGAGGTTGAATGACAGGAGCATAAGGAAAATTTTAAGGTTAACAAAGGCTTCTTCACAATGTTCATTCCATTCAAAAATATTATCCTTTGTTAAAAATTTATTTAAAGGCTTAGATATTACACTAAAATCTTTGATGAACCTTCTATAAAAACCAACATGTCCTAGAAATGATCTAACATCTTTAATAGATTTTAGTGTTGGTAAATTCATAATTAACTCGATTTTAGATTTATCAATCACAATTCCTTTTGATGAAACAATGTGACCAAATGTTGTTTGTTACCATAAAGTGATATTTTTCCCAATTCAGTATAAGATTCTTCTCTTCACATTTGCTTAAAACCTTTTCTAAGTTAGTCAAACAATGATCAAATAAATCACCAAAAATAGAAAAATCATTAATAAAAAAACTCAAGAAAATGTTCAATTATATCACTAAATATACTAAGCATGCATCTTTGAAACATGGTTGGTGCATTACATATTCAAAAGGCATCTTTCGATATGCAAAAGTACCAAATAGACATGTGAAAGTAGTCTTCTCTTGATCTTCCAATACAATTTCAATTTGGTTATATCCTGAATAGCCATCTAGGAAACAATAAAATTCATGACTTGCAAATCTTTCTAAGATTTGATCTATGAAAGGTAAAGGAAAATGATTTTTTCTAGTCATTGAATTAAGTTTTTTATAGTCAATGCATATGCGCCAACTAGTAACAATCTTAGTGAAAATTAACTCATTGTTCTCATTTGTTATCATAGTGACTCTAAACTTCTTGGGTACAACTTGGGTAGGACTTATCCATTTGCTGTCAGAAATAGGATAAATAATTTCATTATCTATAAGCTTCATGATTTTATTTTTCATTACTTCTTTCATATTAGGATTGGGCCTTCATTGCATTTTCCTAGAGGGTTTACAATTTTCCTCCAAATAAATTGATTATCTTCTTCAGCTATATTTTGTGAAAATGATGAGGATACCCTATAAAGTCTACCACTTGATGTACCTGACCACACTCTCATGCACGTGTAGGAATAGAATAAAAGAAAAAAAATAAAAGAAGAAGAAATAAGAGATAAGAAACAAAGTTATACACAGGAAAAGTAAAAAGAAAAAATAAAATAAATGCTATAATTTATACAAGAACTTACCTCCCTGGCAATGACACTAAAACTTACCTCCCTGGCAACGACGTCAAAAAATTAACACGATGAAAAAATTAATGTCTTTTTCTAAGTGCAGGAGTGTCGAAGTAATAAATAACCCTGTAAGACCGAAGTTGAACCACAAGAAGGTTAACTGTATAAATTACAAATAACAATAATACAACAACAATAAAAATAACAATAACAACAATAATAATAAAGAAAAATAAGGAGAAGAAGAAGAAAAAGACGAGAACTTTGAGATGGAATATTAATGTAAGGATTAAAAAATAATAATAACAAATGTCAAGGTTAGAGGTTCCACTAATGATATGTCAAACAAGTATAGTATGAACGCTTATTATTCAATTGAAAACCACACACAAAGGAGGTTCCAATCAGATTATAGATTATTAACATGATTACATTAGTCATCTTATTCGATTAATGCTAATACTTGTAAATCTCATCAAACATTCATGATTATAACTTATATTAACAACAAATCAAGTTTCTTTCATAGCTTAGGTGTCGGTTATACCATATAGTATAAGCTATGAAAGTGTCAAGTGTTTGTTGTACTAAGTGTTATATAACATAAACCAAGATTAGTCATTTAACAAGCAAAGTATTAAAGAGCGAATAAGATCACAAATACAAAACATGTTAGTATCAAACATTAAAGTCCATATTGAGTTTACATTATACTTATTCTTACACCATTAGTGTAACCTTTTCACCTTAATATAATAAACTTAGCTAAACATAATGAAAGAAAAAATAAATAAATAAACAAAATAAGAATGTAAATAAAATAAGAGTTAACTAAGTAAAGGAAAGGAAATGAAAGACATAAACTTGATATTAATAAAAGCAAAACATAAGTAATACAAAAAACTATAAGGAGAGAAAGCAAGAGCATGATCTTGATCTGAAACCAAGATGTCTAAATGCATGGCAAATGCCTCCTTTTATATGCCAAAATTAGAAACTATTGATTTGATGACTAATTAATAAGTGGGTGACCAACTCTTGACTTGGTGACAATCTTTATCTTCTCTTGTCTGCCTAAAACATCATTGATAACATCAAAATTAGAGTCACTTGAAAACATGAAAGTTGTAGGAAAGTGCCTCAGCTTTCTTGTGTAAACAATTTAGGTCATTTGAACTTTTAGAACTTCAGATATGAGTCAAATACTAAACAGTGCTCGGGCTAGAAAACAGATTCATACTTCTTTGTTGTTGCTACAATTTAGACTTGAAAATGGTCTTTTTAAGTCTTAGGCTATGAAAGTTATAGGTATATGTCTTACCTTTCCATCCATATACAATAGACCTAAATTTGAGATCTACAACTCTAGATATAACTCAATTACCGAATAGTATTCTGGTTTGGAATGCACCGACATCTCTTTTCTAAGTTTGACCATCTTTTTATCCTTTTAATTTCAATTCTTAAATTCATCAATCAATCATTTCATTTATGTGATAGGCCTGTATTTACAATGAATATTTACCACAAATTAAAGGTATCTTATATTATTAGATATATATATATATATATTATTATAAAACATGCTTTAGTTAAGAAGTTATTGATACTTCAAGTGTAAAATAATGACATAAAACTTTGATAAAAAAATACACTTTTAAGTACTAATCATTTAGCTAAGTTTATTATGTTAAGGTGAAAAGGTTAAATTAATGATATAACAATAAGTATAGTGTAGACTTAATATAGACTTTAATGTTTGATATTAACAAGTTTTGTATTTGTTATCTTGTTCACTTTTAATACTTTACTTTATATTGCATAACACTCGGTACAACAAATATTTGGCAGTCTCATAGCCTGTACTGTATGGTATAATTGAGATCTGAGCTATGAAAAAAACTTGATTTATTATTAATATAAGTTATGATCATAAATGTCTGGCAAGATTTAAAAGTATTAGCATTAATCGAATAAGAAAACTAATATAATCATGTTAACAATTTATAATCTGATTGGAACTTCTTTTGTGTGTGTTTCTAATTCAATAATAAGAGTTTATACTATACATATTTTACAAACCATTAGTGGATCCTCTAACCTTGATATTTGTTGTTATTATTGTTCAATCCTTACATTGATCTTCCATCTTTTTGTTCTTGTTCTTCTTCTATTATTATTATTATTGTTATTGTTATTATTATAACTACTACTACTATTGTTGTTGTTGTTGTTGTTGTTGTTGTTATTGTTATTGTTATTTTTATTGTTGTGTTATTATTATTTATAATTTATACAATTAACCTCCTTATGATTCGACTCCAGTCTTGTCGAGTTATTTATTACTTTGATACTCTTACACTTGGAAGAAGACATTAATCTTTTGGTCAAGTCAATATGCTTATGATGTCTATTTTTAATAGATAGCCATAAATCGTAATCAATAAATTAAAGATATATAATCATCTTAACTTTCCAATATGCATAATCATGGCCATCAAAGAAAGGTGACCTGACACGACCAAAATATTGATGTCTTCTTCTAAGTTTACGAGTGTCGAAGTAATAAATAACCCGAGAAGACTAAAGTTGAACCACATGAAGGTTAATTGCATAAATTATAAATAATAATAATAACAACAATAGTAACAATAATAATAATAATAATAATAATAATAATAATAATAATAATAATAATAATAGTTATTGTTGTTGTTGTTGTTGTTGTTGTTGTTGTAGTAAAAAAGAACAAGAAGAAGAAGAAGAAAAAGTTGATGAGAATTTTGAGATGGAAGATTAACATAAGGATTAAACAATGATAACAACAATTGTAAAGGTTAGAGGTTCCACTAATGGCATGTTAAACAAGTATAGTATAAACTCTTATTATTCAATTGAAAACCACACATAAAGGAGGTTCCAATCAGATTATAAATTGTTAACATGATTACATTAGTTATTTTATTCGATTAATGCTAATACTTGTAAATCTTATCAGGCATTCATGATTATAACTTATGTTAACAATAATTTAAGTTCCTTTCATAGTTTAAGTGTCGGTTATACTATACAATAAAGGTATGAGAATGCCAAGTATTTGTTGTACCAAATATTATATAACATAAATCTAGATTAATCATTTAACAAGCAAAGTATTAAAAGTGAACAAGATAACAAATACAAAACATGTTAATATCAAACATTAATATCCACGTTGAGTTTACACTATACTTATTCTTACACTACTAGTGTAACCTTTTCATCTTGATATAATAAACTTAACTAAATATAATAAAAGAAGGAAAAATAAATAAACAAAATAAAAAATAAATAAGATAAAAATTAACTAAGGAAAGGAAAGGAAATGAAAGGTATAAACTTGATATTAATGAAAGCAAAATTTAAACATTGCAAAAATACAAAGAGAGAAAGCAAAAACATGATCTTAATTTGGAAACTAAGATGCCTAAATGCATGGTGATTGGTACCTAAAAGTGCATTTTGATTAAGGATTTATATCATCATGCACTTGAAGTATCAATAACTCCTTAACTTAAATGATGTTTTATAATAATATATCTAATAATATAAGATACCTTTAATTTGTGATAAATGATAATTTTAAATGTAGGCCTATCACATAAATAAAAAGATTGATTGATGAATTTAAAAACTGAAATTAAAAGGCAAAGAGATGGCTAAACTTAGAAAAGAGATGTTGATGCAGTCCAAATCAAAATGTTGTTCTATAATTAGGTCATATTTAGAATTGTAGATCTTAGATTTAGGTTTACTTTATATGGATGGAAAGGTAAGATATAGGCCTATAACTTTTATATGGAGCCTAAGATTTAAAAAGGTCATTTTTAAGTTCAAATTGTATCAACAACAAAGAAGTCAGAATCTATCCTACAATTCGTATATTGTTCTGTTTAGCCTATATCTAGAGTTCTAGAAAGCTAAAACAATTTTCTACAACTTTCATGTTTCCAAGTGGTTTCAATTCTAATGTTATCAATTATATTTTGGGCAAACAAGAGAAGATAAGAATCATCACCAAGTAAAAAGTTGGCCACCCACCCATCACTTAATCATCAAATCAATAGTTCTTAATTTTAGCCTATAAAAGGAGGTATTTTCCATGCATTTAGGCATCTTGGTTTTCAGATTAAGATCATGCTCTTGCTTTCTCTCTTTGTAGTTTTTTGTATTGCTTATGTTTTGCTTCTATTAATATCAAATTTATACCTTTTATTTTCTTTCCTTTACTTAGTTAACTTTTATTTTATTTATATTCTTATTTTATTTATTTATTTTTCTTTTTTTATTATGTTTAGCTAAGTTTATTATGTCAAGGTGAAAAGGTTACACTAATGGTGTAAAAATAGGTATAATGTAAACTTAATATGAACTTTAATATTTGATACTAACATGTTTTGTATTTGTTATCTTGTTCACTCTTTAATACTTTGCTTGTTAAATGACTAGTCTAGATTTATATTATATAACACTTGGTACAATAAATGCTTGACACTTTCATAACCCATATTGTATGGTATAACTGACACCTAAGCTATGAAAAAAACTTGATTTGTTGTTAATATAAGTTATAATCATGAATGTCTGAGGAGATTTACAAGTTTTAGTATTAATTGAATAAGATGACTAATGTAATCATGTTAACAATTTATTATCTGATTGAGTAATAAGAGTTTACACTATACTTATTTGACATACCATTAGTGAATCCTCTAACCTTGACATTTATTATTATCATTGTTTAATTCTTACATTAATCTTTCATCTCAAAGTTCTCATCAACTTCTTCTTCTTCTTCTATTATTATTATTACTACTACTACTACTATTATTACTATTATTATTACTATTACTACTACTACTACTACTATTGTCATTATTATTACTATTGTTGTTGTTGTTGTTGTTATTGCATTATTGTTATCCATAATTTATATAATTAATCTCCTTATGGTTTGACTCCAGTCTTGTCAGGTTATTTATTACTTTGATACTCTTGCACTTGAGAGAAGACATTAATTTTTTGATCATGTCAAGTTTTTGGCATTGTTGCCAGGGAGGTAAGTTCTTATACAAATTATAGTATTTATTTTATTTTCTCTTTTCACTTTTGTTGTATATAACCTTATTTCTTTTCTTTTGTTTCTTCTTCTTTTTATTCTATTTCTACACGTGCATGAAAGTATGGTCACGTACATTAGGTGGTAGACTTTGTAAGGTATCCTTATCATTTTCAGCAAATATGACCGAAGAAGATAATCAATCACTTCATAATGAGAATAAGCGTGTTACAACACTTAGAGACCATAAGAATCTTACAAGAATAATTGCACCATCATGCATAGTTTTTCCTCCTAATTCATCTTAATTTAATTTTAAGTCAGATATTATTCAACATTTACTTTCTTTTCATGGCTTAGATTCAGAAAATTCATACATGCATTTAAGGGAATTTGAGGAGGTCTGCAACATGTATAATGACTCAAATTATAGCATAAACACCATCAAATTAAAGCTTTATCCTTTTTCATTAAAAGATAAAGCTAAAACATGGCTATAAAATTTAAGACTAGGATCCATTTGTGTTTGGGATGAAATGTAACAACAGTTTTTAAAAAAGTTTTTCTCATCTCACAAAACAAACTCTTTGAAAAGACAAATCATCATTTTCACTCAAAAACCAAGAGAAACAGCTTATCCATTTTAAGATAGATATCGAGACTTGCTTAATACTTGCCCCCATCGTGGTTTCGAAATATGGAGATTGGTTTCATTTTTTTATGAAGGGTTAACACCTAGAGATAGGGAAATGGTTGAATTAATGTGTAGTGGAATTTTTAAAGATAAAGACCCTAATAAAGCAATGGAATACTTAGACTTGTTAGCTGAAAATGCTTAAAATTAGGACACTCAGGTACTTATGAGGTACCGAGTAAAACTTAATTTCATACATCTAGTAAAGGTATATACAACCTTAGAAAAGATTATGACCTTCAAGCTAAGTTTGCATCTTTAGCTACAAAAGTCGAGGCACTAGAATTGAAAAAGAGTGGTTAATTAAAATCTATTTAAAACATTATGTGTCAAATCTATGACACCAATGAACACTCAACCACTGACTTTCCAACCTTGCCTTCTTTTAAGGAATATCTCCATGAACAAGCCCCTACTTTAAACAATTTCCAAAGGCCCAACCATAACCCATACTCGCAAACATACAACTCTGGTTGGAAAAGTCACCTAAATTTTAGTTGAAAGAGTAATAATAACAATGTACAAACTTCACAACCACTGTTTCAAGGACACCATAATTTCTAAAATTCTCATGGATATGCACCTTCTTATGCTCCACCTTCTAGAAGAAATCTTGAGGAAACATTGCATGTATTCATTGAAAAGTAAGAGACAATCACTACTCAACTTGCTCAAAACATGACAAATTTTAGAGATACTCTTGCAAAATTGACATCTGCTCTTAGTTTCCAAGAGAAAAGTAAGTTTCCATCTCAACCACAACAAAATCCTAAGGGGCAATACAATGCATATGCAAGTAGTTTTGAAAGTCAACATATAGATAAAGTCAAATCAGTCATCACTTTTTGTAGTGGTAAGGTTATTCAAAATCCAACTCTTAAACCTTATGAAAAAAATGATGAGTCAATTTTTAAGGGTAAGGAAGGGGTTGGATATGAACATTGCAAAGAAAAGACTGATTCCCCCCCAGCACTTTCATTTCCTCATGCCATGACCAATGAGGAAGAAATTAAGGATGAAAAAGGCACAAAAAATATTGATGCAGATCTTTTATAAAAAAATGACAATAGATTCGACACCTAACATTACACCAATCGATGATTACTTTCCTGATGAATCTCTACTTTCTCATAGTTCAATGCCTTGGTTTGCTAAAAATATCAATTTTCTTGCTTCAAGATTTTTGCCAGCTCACTAGAGTATCGAAGATAAAAGAAAATTTTTGAGTGATGTGCAAAACTTTTATTGGGATGACCCTTACTTCTTCAATTATTGTCTTGATCAAATATTTTAAAAATACATTCCCAACAAAGAGGTAAGTAGTGTCATTAAATTTTATCATTCTAAGACATGTTCAAAGACTCACATGTTCAAAGAAGGACTGTAGAAAACTTACAAAATGAATTTTACTGACCCACCATGTTCAAAGACTCACATGCATTATGCAAAACCTGTGAAAATTATCAAAAAGTGGGATTTATTTCAAAACACAGAGAGTCTTTAGATAATCTTCTATTTACTCTTAAGTCTCATCATAGTGGAGATATGCATCGTGCAATTCATGATTTATAGCTCTATTTTCATAAAAAAAAAACATGATTGACTTAGTTTTGAAAATCTAACTTAAAGAAGACCTTATTTGCCAGTTTTTAAGAAAACTGAATGGGAAGCTTATCCCCGACCCATATAGGGCATTTAAGTTGTTCTTGGGTGTAAAACCAAAGGAAGATATGAGCCACAATCATAATTACAATTTTAGCCTTAGTTTGTAAAAATTTATGTCTTTTGGTTTTATTATTATGTTTTGTTATTTCTTATATTTGTTTAAGTGTGTTTCAGGTTTGTCAGTGTTGGGTGTTTCAAGTGATGTTTTCTATACTCTATCTTTCTACGTTAGGACATTGAGGACAATGTCTTGTTTTGGTTGGAGGGAGAGGGTAGTAGTTGATAAAAAAAATTAACTAACTGTGTTTTCTTTTTTATAAAGCATATGCAAAATTATTATTATAGGATGGTAGAGTAAAGGAGCTCTTTTGTTAAAATAATTTTTAAGACTCATCTCAGTAACCATTGTTAACAAGGTCTATCATAATACTTCTTGAAATATTCAGGTTTACAAACTCTTATATTATTATCACTTAATTCTGCTCATATACTCATTTATGTATTCTTGGACTTTAATTTTCACACACACACTTCAATATATGATTGTGGGTTGCATATTGAATTATTATATTATCTATGTTTTTTTATAAAGGTAACAAGGAAAAAGGATAGTATATAATATGAAAAAAAAGCAAAAAAATAAAAATAATAAAAATGTAGATAAGTTTGGTTTCGTAGCCTCCCTAACCTAAGCAATTAAGCCTGAAGAGGTGTTTTAACACCTAAGATAAAGTCAATTAACTTGAGAGCTATTGACTCAATGCTTGTTACATGGGTTAAGGAGAAAAGCTTAAGAAAATCAAATATTACACTATCTACGTATCAGTATCGGCAACCCGAGTTACTAAGCTCGTAGGGATGTCTCAACACCTAATGCCCTAAGACCAACTGGTTTGGGAGTCATTAGCCGAAAGCTCGTTACATGAGTTAAAGATGCATTGTGTTTTAAGTTACATGTATATATATTTAAAAAAAAACAAAAAGAAAAAAAAAAGAAAATCTCAACCCAAGGAAGTTAACATTAAATATTAGAACAAGAATTTATTTTCTTCTCAGTAAAACCCTATAACTATGTGTTGATATATTAAGTATAAAAAAAAATTATTAATATCTTGTTTAAGAGGTATTAAGCAGATATATAAATTTAATGAAAGTTTATTTATCTGGATAGAATAATAGAAGTCAAATGATGAATAACTTGCTTTGTGGAATTTATAAATTATTTTTCTATTTTAACGCTTTGATTACTAGGAACTAGTAATAAGCTGGTTGGGGGGTGTGATTAGTACTTAAAAATGCATTTTTATTAAGGATTTATATCATCATTTTGCATTTGAAATATCAATAACTCCTTAACTTAAAGCATGTTTTATAATAACATATCTAATAATATAAGATACCTTTAATTTATGGTAAATGTTCAGTTTAAATACAGGTCTATCAATTAAATGAGAGGATTGATTAATAAATTTCAAAATTGAAATTTAAAGGACAAAGAGATGGCTAAACTTAAAAAAGAGATGTTAGTGTAGTCGAAATCGAAATAAGTATAATGTAAACTCAATATAGATTTTAATGTTTGTTACTAACATGTTTTGTATTTGTTATCTTGTTTACTCTTTAATACTTTGCTTGTTAAATGACTAATCTAGATTTATATTGTATAACACTTGATACAACAAATGCTTGGTACTTTCATAGCTCATACTATATGGTATAACCGACACCTAAGCTATGAAAGGAACTTGATTCGTTGTTAAGTTATAATCATGAATGCCTGATGAGATTTACAAGTATTAACATTAATCAAATAAGATGACTAATGTAATCATGTTAACAATTTATAATCTGATCGAAACCTCCTTTGTGTGTAGTTTCCAATTAAGTAATAAGAGTTTATACTATACTTGTTAAAAATACCATTAGTAGATCCTCTAACTTGACATTTATTGTTATCATTGTTTAATCCTTATGTTAATCTTCTATCTCAAAGTTCTCATCAACTTCTTTTTCTTTTTCTTTTTCTTTTTCTTTTTCTTCTTCTATTATTATTGTTGTTGTTATTATTATTATTATTATTATTATTATTACTACTATTACTATATCATTGTTGTTGTTAGTATTGTTATTGTTATTGTTATTGTTGTTACTATTATTGTTGTTATTGTTGTTGTTGTTGTATTATTGTTATCTATAATTTATGTAAGTAACCTTCCTATAATTCGACCTCGATATTGTTGGGTTATTTATTACTTCGATACTCCTACATTTAGGAGAAGACATCATTTTTTTTGGTCATGTTATAGGTCTATGTCTTACCTTTCCATTCATATAAAATAGACCTATATCCGAGATCTACAGCTCTAAATATGACTTAATTACTGAATAGTATTTTGATTTGAACTGCATTAATATATCTTTTCTAAGTTTGGTAATCTGTTTGTCCTTTTAATTTCAGTTTTTAAACTTATCAATCAATCATTTCATTTATGTGTAGGCCTAAATTTAAAATGAACATTAACCACAAATTAAAGGTATCTTATATTATATTATTAGATATGTTATTATAAAAACATGTTTTAGTTAAGGAGTTATTGATACTTCAAGTGCAAAATAATGATATAAAACCTTGATAAAAATACACTTTTAAACATTAATCATGACCTAGAGGTAAATGCTGCTTTTTGAAGATTATAACTAGTGATTTTTATTCTATTAAAGTTTAAGAAAAATTTATGTGTGGGTGTGTGGGTGTGAGAGAGAGAGAGAACTAGGCTCTACTATCAATCATTATTCTAGGATTAAGACAACAATAACACCTAAAGGGAGTGAATTAGGTGCTCTACTAATTATATCAAATAATACAAATAATCACACTAAGCATATATAACATAATAACTAACAATATAATTAAAGTGATTAAAGTAAAGAAATAAAGAAAGAGAGGTTGCAAATTTGATACTTAAAGTGGTTTGGCAAGCCTACATCTATACCTCAAGAGCCAACTATACTTGAATATTATATTCTTTTACTAATCTAAGTGAAAAATACAATGTCTTTGATGAATCCACACTAAGCAATTACACCATTTGAAAATGTCTCATCTTCAAGATTTTTTTCTTGGAAATAATACCTCACCAATGCAAAGAGTTTATCTAAACTTGTAAGTGTTTACAATTATGATTTGTTTATAATAAAATTCGCTCATTCAAAGAGTATATTATATAATTAAAAACTATAATCTCTATGGCTCACTCAATAACACTTATGATGAATAAAGTTGTGTAAGTATGAGTGTGAGATTTTATACTCTTGTGCTAGAATATGAAGACTTAACTTAGCACAACATAAAATATATTAAGAATGATGATTTCTAGTTAGTTTTTCTTTTAAAATAGCTTTTATATCGTGTATGTTCATAATCTCACTTTAATTTTGCATAAAAGACAACTATATATATGTTTCAAAAAGAAACTAACTGTTTATAATTGTTGGAATGCCTTTGATGGCTAAAGCGATTGATTGGTTCTTGAAAAATTTTCAGGTGTTTATCATGAATGAACTGCGATCAACCAATTTAGCTCAAAAATCAATTTTGACCATTTCAAACCTAGTGAAACTTGAACCAATTAAATGTATATCAATCTTGTTTATGCATGCAATGTGAAATGTGTGAGTTTATTGTAGTTTGCTATTCAATAAAATATAAACATTTAACAATAAACTCTAAAATGAATTCTTAATAGCTAAGTTTTCACATGCTTTGCATCTTAGACTTATTATTGGATTTTTTTTCATTCAATTCCATATGTTTATTGATGTGATATTTATATAAAACATGTTTAAATTTAATATCATTCAAATTTTCAGTAATTTATATTCTTTTGAGCATATCTCAATAACTCTTTAAAAGATTTTGTTCACCAAATTTTTTTTGTGTTATGGTGTAAATGATTTTTTATTTTTTTTGTTAGTAATCACACTTCTTTTACTTGATTTGTGGACTTTCAAAACATTATCATCAGTCACTGCTTTCGATGAACAACTTTATATTATATGGAAAATATGTATCAAGTTATTGAGTTATATGCTAGACTTTGTTTTAAAATTCTGTATGATTCATTGATTCAAATTATATTTTTATGAAACATAAGATTTTTCTTGATTGCTTAATATGATGATGCAATTATTTATCATACCACATCATAACTACATTGCATATGGATGTACTCTAGATGGTCATATAGATTAGTGGAATTGATTAAAGAACTACAGCACCGTAAGGATTCTGAATCTAAAAATAGGACTTTATCTGGAGCAAAGATTATTGAAGGAATTTATGGTATATAATAAGCAGATTCTTTAGGAAGCTATCTTTCATGTTTCAGAACACCTCTAATTCTGCCATTACTCTTTTTCTCATTTCATTTGCTAGTTTTTTAATTTCCTTTCTAGTGGAAAGTTATCTTGTATTTGTCCTTCCATTAGTTGAACTATATAAAATTAGAGCTTAATTTGTATCAATAAAACAACTAAAACAAAATGGTCTTTCATTGTTTAGTCCCTCACTATAAAAAAGACAGGGTGTAGTTTTAAAGAAGTTTGGGTGTATGTAGAAACAATATGATCATTGCTCACCATCTTCCTTCTGCACTATGAATTCAAGCCAACCTTTATCAAGATGTTTATCTTCTCTGTCAAATTCAAGCCAGCCTCTTTTAAGTGATTGATAGTCTTTGTCAATGTATAGTTTTTCTTCTTCTTACTATTGATATGCATAGTTGTGCTTCCTACTTTTTTGTTAAGCACTTGTGCTTCTTTCATTTTCTTTTATCTTTTGAAGTTATTTTGTTCTCTTCTTGATCATGCTTTACTTGCTTCCTGTGTATAGAGAAATGATTGTTGCTATTTTTTATTGATTTGATTATTTTTTGTTTCTTCTCTTGATTGCCATGTTGGAAAGATTGCCTATCATTTTTTGTGCCTCCCTTCCTTTTATATTTAGGAGCTGTTTGGAAGTGTAGTAGCGATTATTTATCAAAATGTTTTTTGCTCAAAAATATATCAAAATAATTTTTTTATTTTTAAAAAATCACTTTTAATATATGTACATCAAAATAATATGAAAACATAAAAAAATAGATTTGAAGTAAAAAATAAATAATTTTTTTTTCAAAGGTACCCTTAAAATGCAAAAACAAACCAACTCTTAATATAGCAATGAGTTATCTCTATGCTTCTGGTTGTTCATTTTCATCGTTGTTTCTTAAAGGATCTCGGGATGTGTTGACATTGGTGTTTTAAGTTTTTCTTTAACCTGGTAGTGGTTGTGATTAGTGTATTACAATTCAGTTCTTGGTTTCAATCATCCGGTTCTTCTCTTTCTCATTGTTTTAAGTTGCATGTTTTTTTTATGATTTTTCTATTTTTTTTTCTCAACCATTATAACCTTTAAGTCTGTTTAACAATGCCACACATGATTGATTTCTGAAGACCTCATATGATAGATGTATTTGAATTTTATGAACTAAAGAAACTTGGATATTCAATTTGGTTTTGGAAGTTTAACTCACCTTTTTGTTTATTAGACTTTGGTAAGGTATCTTTAGATGAAGGGATTGATCATCCCTCTGTTAGGATTGAAGAAATTGTAGGCTCTTTTAAGAACATTACTATTAACATTTCTAGTCAAGGCATTTATGTGGAGACGTTAGATACAACAATTGCCAAGAGTTAGTTATTGTAATGTCAAGTTTTTGACTTTTCTAATTCACAAATTTAATACTATTCCATCTATTATGCATTTCAATAAAGGATTCATATAAAGATGGAGCACATAAACTTACAACAACAATTGGCAGACATTTTATGGATTCCTTTATGCTTGTAGTTTTCAAGAATGGACTCCAACAGTGTTGAAAGGAGTCCAAGTGACAATGTTGTGGAGTTGAAAGTTTTTGAAATGTTATCAGTTATATTTGGAGCTTCTCGCAAGGTATGTGGTGTAGTAGAGGTGTCCTCTACAATCTTTTTTTTTTCTCCATGCTACACCAACTTCATTTTTTGATAGCATTCATCTGTTAATTATGTACCGACTGATATTTATATTTGTTATAGTTCTGAAATCTCAAAGGTTTTATATTGCTCTAAGTCCTAAGTCACCCACCTTCACTAGATTATAGGTAGATAGTGCTGCTAACTGATTAGTACTTAAAAGTGTATTTTTATAAAGATATTATATCATTATTTTGCACTTCAAATATCAATAACTTCTTAATTAAAACATGTTTTATAATCACAAGTCTGATACCATAAGATACTTTTAATTTATGGTAAATGTTCATCCTAAATACAGACTTATCATATAAATGAAAAAAATTGATTGATAAGTTGAAGTACTGAAATTGAAAAGATAAAAATAGGGTAAAGCTTAGAAAAAAAATGTTGGTTTAGTTCAAACTGAAACATTATTCGGTAATTGGATCATAATTAGAGCTATAGAACTTGGATTTAGGTTTGCTTTATATAGATAGAAAGTTACAATATAAACCTAAAACTTACATGTTAAGGCAAGATTTGTGTTGGTACAATGCTTAGTACATCAAATGCTTTGTACAATAAATGCTTGATACTTTTAAAACTAATCGTATGGTATAATTTACATCTGTACTATGAACGGAACTTGATTTGTTGTTAACATAAATTATAATCATGAATCCTGACAACATTTACAAATATTAACATTATTCAAATAAAATAACTATTAAATCATGTTAACAATTTATAATCTGATTGAGACTTTCTTTGTGTGTGGTTTTCAATTGAGTAATAAAAAAAATTTATATTATATTTGTTTGAAATACCATTAGTGGTTCCTCTAACATTAACATTTATTGTTATCATTGTTTAATCTTCACATTGATATTTCATCTCAAAATTCTCTTCTTCTTTTTTTCTTATATTGTTATTGTTTTTTTATAATTTATATAATTAACTTCTCTATGATTCGATCCCAGTCTTATCAGGTTATTTATTATTTCAACATTCCTACATTTAAAAATAAAACATTAATTTTTTTATCATATCTTCAACTCAAAGGTTGGTTATGTTCTATAGATATGATGGATTTAATGTTTGAGTTTATGTTCACTTGTTAAAGCGCCTTTGATTGAAATAAAAGTAGTACCATTTTCTTGTACAATCTGTCAGCTTTTGTGTTTTAGTTAGATATGTACTATATTATCCAGGTAACGCAGATGCTAACATTAATCCTGTAGCCCTTTGAATCCTTCAGGATTTGTATAATGTTTCCCTTGGTCAAGATCTCGAGTCTTTTGATGTGTGGTGTATGCAGCAGGAGTGAAGGCCTTTGGACGGACCTTATATTTCGGTAATGATAAATCATCACAGCAACCCAACTCCAAAACCCTAAATACATTGTCAGAACAAACTAGTATTCATGGGGAGAAGCGTGCAAAGGTTAATGAAGACATCAATCAGATGATGAGTAACTTCATATGGCAACTGAACGAAGTAGATCGACCATTTTCATAATGATTTAAGCGTATTCTAATATTTAAGACTGGCTTATTGTAATGTGCCTAAACACCTCCAGAGACGACTTTTGTGTATCAGGAGGGATCAGTAACATTGGTTAAAGCAGAAAAAGAAACTTCTCGGCTTGTCTTCTATCTGGGTTCTTGGGGTTTCCCCCAAGTCATCTCTTACAGCCATTAAGGAACTTGTACCAGGAGACTCTGGTGGCAAAACGGCATTCTCAGATGTGAAAATCCTATCAGGGATGATGGGTTTCGGTGCTGAAATGGTAGAAAGATAATGCAAGAGCATCTGTATTATTTGGCTGAAGTTCGGCCTAGCATTTGGATCTTCTTTCCAACATGAGGTCACAATCAACGCCACATCCTCTGGGAGGTTCTCAGCACTAGGTCTCACATTCTGAAACATCAACACCATAATTCAAGATGCTGGAAATTGCAACTGAGCTTTATAATTATAAGTAAAAGATGAGATAATCATTCAAGTTATCGCATATCAAAGTTTGGATACCACTAAATTGTATAATCATGCAATAAAAGAAGAATAATGTCAGATGGTCCAGGTTTTGATGTCTAAATGCCTGCCTAAAAACGGGAAAAGCATATCTCACATGCTGCAGCGCTGAAGCAACTTCATATAAAAACAGCGTGCTATATTCAAATCCTCAGTAATTGTTGACAATGACAAAGATGGCAATCAGTTGAGGTGGATTTAACTGATGTCCAACACGTTCATCATCTTGCTAGTTAGAAGTTCAACTTAATGACTGCCCCTAGCACAATGATTCATTCAAAGCAGCATAATTGAACCACCTGTATCATTCAGTCTGTCAGCCACCCCACGGCCAGATATCCTATGTTTGGAATTTATGGTTTATCAACTCATCCACTTTAATGAGAAGGCTTCACTTCTAAAGTCAATAGGTATCCAATCTTGCAGAAAGCACCCCTGAGGACCAAGACTCCATAGCAATTTCAATACATCATAAGAGGTTATAAAGCAATCAGCATCCAGTATTCGATCTTGCAGAAAGCAAGAGACTCAATAGTAGTTCCAATATGTCATAAAAGGTTATTACTGAGAATCAACAAACAATACCTCAGGATTCATTGCATATGCTGATTGGATTAATTATTAGGGTAAGAGCCAAGATCAAAGAGACATTCAAATGGGTGATTTATGACATTTGGGCCAAGCAAACTCTAAGGATTCCTTCCAAGGTAGCATCAAGCATGAAGTTAAGTTCAAAGGAGGATTAAGCCTTCATCAATGTGATTCAAGCAAGAGATTGAGCTACTTAACATGTGTCGGAGCTTGGCTACAAAGCTTTATGTTAATGTTCTTAACTTTTAATCTGACTATTGCAATAGACTGAAAGTTCATTAAAAGGTTTTAAAGGCCTTATTTTATAAAGTATTAAAATTTCATAGCAATGAGATATTGGGAAAACTTTATGATAAATCCCAAAATTACTATTCGAGAATAGTACAAATTAGGCTTTTATTTATACAAGACTTAATCATTGAGTTTTATTTTATCCTTACTTTTAACTTAGTTGTGTTTAATTTTCATCCTAAAGTTAATTATGGTTTATTTTATATCTTTGTTTAACTCAACCATATAAATACCTGTTATTTTTTGGTTGTGAAAAAATAAATTTCTAATAGTGAATAAAATTGGCATGAGCACCCTTGCTTTTGGTTTTTTTTTATTGAACTTATCTGAAAGATCATCTTTATGGCATTCTAACCATATATCTTTGATTACTGATTCAAGTAATCAATGAGTCAAAAGTTTTATATTTTGATTTTAGCCTTCTTAGGTAAATATTTCGATTATTGATTGTAAGTTTTAGCATTTTACCCTCTAGATTCGCATCAATTTAGTATTAGAGCTTGACTATAAAATTAAGTTTGCTATTTTAAAATTATGTTTTGCTCTTGTTATTGTTATTGCTTATTCCTTGCATCAAAATCGCACCATATAGGGTTTAATTAATCTTGTGTGCATATTTAGGATAATATATTCATCTTGTTAATGAATTTGATTTTCTTGCTTTTTTGATTTGCAATCTCATTAAAAAAAAATTTATAGAAAAAGTAAAATCACAAATCAAAAGTCCATACTGAAATTGGTTTGTTGGGATAGTTCATATTGAAATTGGTTTGTTGGGGTATTCCATATTGAATTTAGGTTCGTTGAGTTATTCCTAAATTTCTTTTCATATTGTGTTTGTCTTTATCATTTTGAATTTGGTAGTTTGAACTATAAATCATATTTCTTTTGATTGATTTGAAAGGGAGAGTTAAGAGGGGTAAAAGACAAGTCCAAAAAGAACAAGTCAAGAGTGAAACCACGAGTGTAATGACAAATCTTTGAGTGAAAACATGTAAGGGACTTTGTGAGGTTTATTACTAACAGATATTTTTTTTAGATTTGAATGCCTTCCAATATCATCACCCAAGAATGAGAAGGAAAACATGTTCTTTGTGTTATAGGCATTGCAACAACAGTTTATGCGTGTGAATGTTTTATTTGGTGATGATATAAGGGATCAAATGGATAAAGATGCTATGATTGCTAATTTGCATGAGGGACAATCCTAAAAGGCCTTTGATGCTAGAAAGCAAGAGAGACATGCTCTCATACCCATAGATAAGATTGGTGTTGAGAATGAAGATGAAAATGCAAATAAATCTTATCAAGCATCATTCGACAACAGGGAGAGGTTTTGGCAAACTATGATTTGTGTGATAAAAAGTTCAGAAGAGATACTAGAGGTTGTGAAGGTATGGATAGATTAAAATGCAGATTCTCTATTTTCAGAGGAACGTTTCCAAAAACTTACCTAGAGTGAAGAAGTAAAGTTGATTTTTTATTGTCGTAACTTTTCTAAGGAGAAAAAGGTTAAGTTAGTTGTGATAAAGTTTATTGATTATGCAATTATATGGTTCAATTGGAGAAATCATGAGAGGCCTATTAAGAGTTGGGATGAGATAAAAGTTGTTATGAAAAGAAGATTTGTCTCTAATCATTACTATTTTAGTGAAAAGCTAGACAATGCCGCGTTGAACTGCCTAGCTTATGACTATGGGCTTTACACGTTGGTTATGACTTTAGAGACTTGGGACCATTACTAGTAGCCAAAATAGTTCATTATCCATACAGATCACAAATCATTGAAGCACTTCTAATGACAAGGTAAACTGCATGTGAGATATGCCAAATGGATAGATGGATAGTGTTCATTGAGACCTTTTTATGTCACTAAATGCATGCAAGGTAAAGAAAATATAGTGATTGATGCGCTATCTAGAAAGTACATTCTTATTGCTACTTTAAATGCAAGATTATTGAGATTTAAGTATATTAAAGTCTTGCATGCCAATGATAATGATTTGCGCCTACTTGTGCATGCATGCCAACGATAATGATTTGTACCTGCTTGTGCATAAAGATCATGTGGTTAATTTGATGGGTCATTTTGGTGTGAAAACAACTTTAGATGTGTTGCCTGAACATTTGTTTAACTTGAGATGAAACATGATGTACAAAAAATATGTCAAAAACATATCCCATGTAGGCAAGCCAAATCTAAGGTCTTGTATCATGGGGTTATATACTCCTTTGCCTACACAAAAAGAACATTGAGTAAATATTTCCATGAACTTTAAAAAGAGGTATAAATTCAATTTTTGTAGTTGTAGATGAGTTTTCTAAATGAAACATTTCATAAAATGTCATAAAACCAATGATGCAACCAATATTTTTATTTGTTCTTTAGGAAGATAATACGACTTTAAGGTGTTCCTTTCAGTACTGTTCAGATCAGGGTATTAAGCTCCTTTGATATTTTTAAAAGGTTTTGTAAGTAAAGTTGGAAACTAAACTATTATTTTCAACTAACTGTAATCCACAAAAAGATAGCCAAATGAAAGTGGTCGATATGACTTTAACTACTTTATTATGTACCATCATTCAAAAAAATTTGAAAAGTTGGGAGTGTCTGTCATTTATTTAGTTTGCATGTAATAAAAGTGCATTCTATTAAATTATTCTCCATTTAAAATTGTTCATGGTTTTAATCCACTAACTCCTTAGATTTGTAGCCTTTACCTATTGATGAAAGAATTGATATTGATAGAAAGAAGAAGGCTGATATGGTGAGGAAACTTCATGAGTGTTTCGCAACCCATAGAAAAGAAGAATGAACAGTAACTCTTAAACTAACAAAGATCATTGAGAATGTTATCTTTTCACCTAGAGATTGGGTTTAGGTGATTAGGAGGAAGGAAAGATTTCTAGCCCATAAACGATTTAAGTTGCAATACAGAGGGAATGATTCATTCAAAGTCCTTGAACAAATTAAAAACAAAGCATATAAATTGGAACTTCCATATGATTGTAATATTAGTGCTACATTTAATATTTATAATCTTTCTTCTTTGATGTGGGTGATAATTCAAGGTCAGATGCTTTTGAGAAAAGAGAAATAATGAGAAAAGAGAAATAATGAGAATCAACAAGAAATACCATAGGATCCATTGTGTATGCTAATTGGACATTAATGGCATGAGCCAAAAAAATCAAAGGGACATTCAATGGACTAATTCAGGCACTTGGGTCAAGAAAGCTTGGGAATTTCTTCTAAGGTCACGTCAATCATGAAATTGAGTTAAAAAAAATGCCTTAATCAATGTGATCCAAGGGATCAAGCTACTTAACATGTACTAAAGCTTAGCTAACAACTATATGTTAAAGGTCATAGCTTTAAATCCAACAGCTGGATTGGGCTGGAATTTTATAAGATTAAAATTTTAAAAATCATCAGGTTGAGGTTTTAAATTTTGATTTTAGTTTTTTTGGGTAAATTTTTCAATTCTTGATTGTGAAATCTAAAACAGAACTTTAATAGAGGCACTGCCATCAGCCAGACATCAACATTGTCACCATCCAAGTAATTCAATATAGAATGGAAACAGCACTGCTCACCTTAAAAGCGGCTGCATATGCTGCCTGTAGATTTGACATGCCTTCAAATGGCAATTTATTATGAATGAGCTCCCACAACACAATTGCAAAGCTATAAGCATCCACCTTGTGATTATAGTGTTTCTTCTCACCGTGCCTTAATGTGACTGTGCTGTAAAGCTGACACCAAATAGAAAGGTGAATGATCTGCATCATATAAAAAAAAATTCTAGAGATACTCAATCATCCAATATAGTACCTCTGGAGCCATCCACCGGTATGTCCCTGTTTCAGCAGTCATCATCTCTGTTAATGACTCTTCTCTGGCTAAACCAAAATCAGCAAGTTTAACTGTTTTATGGTCTGCAGTCAAGATCAAGTTCTCTGTAAATAGGAAAGGAAATGATGGGGTCAGACGAATCCTTGATGCTTGATTCCAAAAGCAAGTGATCAAACATTTTTTTTTTACTTTAGCATATCACACTGTATCAGTGCTAAACCTACTTGTCTTGAAGATATAATTCAACTATATATATTTATAAAACTAAGAGTTCGATACAATACTAGGCACCACAAGAAAACCATACCCAGCCATTTCTCTAGCTGTAAGCTACATCTATCCTCTCTAGCTGAATTATCTTTGTCTTCGTATCTCCTATATCTCTCAATTTGATAACTAATTTTTTGCAGAGAAAAGAAAAGGAACTGTTTCTGGCACTAGAATTTCATGGCAGACAGTGATGAAGCTTAACTTTTTTCAAGAAGATGATTTATGTTTTGCTCATTTACTAGTCATTTGTCTAAATGCAGTGTCGATGGTGCATTTCTTTCTTCCTTCTTTGGACATTTACAATATGGGAATGCTGGTAGCCGGCTTGAATTCAATTACATTCCAAACACCTGAATTTAATGACAAATTATCCAAAATCAAATCTACTAACGAACAAGTGCAGATTACTTTTGTGCAAAAATCTTAAATTTTGACGTGTTGAATTGAAATCTGCAAATTTAAACTTTCCAAACAAGAGAAAGGCCCTAATAGAATTGAATTCCACAAACTAGAGGCTATAAACATGTAAGGTCACCAATTCATTTCAGCACTGCACAAGGACATCTTTGTGAAGTATATTTTCAAGAAATCAAGTAAAAAGGTCCAGAAACAAAGAGGTGAGACAAGAAGAATCCAAGAGAACAATTTCAATGCTTTGAATCTGGTTCCATCAAACATCATGTAAACCTTTCTTTAAGTTTAATTCTTGGCTGCATGCTAATGTGGATCAAGCATTCATATTTGTAAAAATATCATCGGCAAAGCTTAGATGATGTTTTAACCAGTTTCCCAAATATGTCCATCTCTGTTCAGCAGATGTAAAACTTAGTACAAGCATACAACATAAGTCTAATCTAATTGCTATCTTGCAATTTGGTGATTAATTCCTTATCAAGGAACAAAATGATCACAAAATAAAATCATCAAGTTTCGGTTCATCACACAAGATAAACAAGTGGATGTAGCACAATCAATATAGACCTGACCAGAATAGAATCTTCCATTCTCATATAAAATTGTGATAATTCATTAACTTTCAAATGCACAAGCCAAATAATTGATCTGACACTTGGGTTAATTTAACACGACTCAAGGGATTGTTTACCAAGAGATATTGGTGAGATATTGGATTGGTTCAAAGGGCAAGAGGCTAAGAGGATCGAAGAGTCATTAAATGGGCTGATTCATGACATTTGCGCCATGCAAGCTTCAAGAATTCTTTAAGTTGGCATCTGTTACGTACCTAGAAGGAATGCAGTATATGGGCAAATTAAAGGTGGTGCAAGATTAGTAGCTTCTGCAACACGTTAACAAGGAAAAAGCTAATTCTGTTAGTTGTTAGTCAAAGTTAGTTGCATATTATTACAGCTGTCATAGTTAGTTAGTTAGAATAATTAGTTAGTAGTTGAAATCAGTTGCTATAAAACCGTAAAGAAGGTTATCAGAAAGGATAATACAGAATACAGAAAATTCAGTCTCAAACCTTCTTTCTCAAATTCTTCTCACAACTTTTCTGTTCTTCATCTTTTCTCCTTCACTTGTTAAGAAACCTTAACAATTGGTATCAGAGCTTGAAGATCTAACACCATGGTTAAAAGCATGGAAGAACATTGCAAGAAACTAGAGGAACGAATATAGATCATTCAACAAGAATTCCAGGAGCAGCTTGGGGAACAAAGTAAAAAGACTGATAAGATTAGTGTTCAAATTGAAACACTATCAAGTCAGTTCCAGGCATTTCTTGCTCACCATGTGACTGGAAGGGAGATGGAAAGTAACTCTAAAGGTATACTACAAACTCCAGCAAGGGGCAACCCTGAAGGAATGCTTTCAAGGGGAAAAGGTCCTGCAAGAAGAGATGCAAATTATGGACAGAAACCACAAAGAGTAATGTTTAATACAGGATTTCCTAGGATGGATCTAACAACATTTCGAGGAGACAATCCTAGAGGATGGCTAAGAAGGTGCAACAAGTTTTTTAAACTCAATGCAACTCCATGGCAACAGTGGGTAGAAATAGTGTCCCTGTATTTGGAAGGGAAAGCAGAAATATGGTTTGAAGGGTATATGTGTGGACTGGATGTTAGTCTAGAATGGGAAGAGTTCTCAAAAGCCATATGCAACCGGTTTGGTAGTAGAGATGATATCGTGGAGGAATTCAATAAACTAACACAGGAGGGCAGTATAGAAGAGTATGTAGAGAGGTTTGAAGAGCTAAAATCATTAATGCATTCACTAAATCCACTACTGCCAGAGTCTTACTACATTTCCAGCTTTATTAGTGGACTGAAGGAGGACATCAAGCCAATGTTGAAGATACTGAAGCCAGGCACGTTGATGACAGCCTTTGATCAAGCTAAGTGGCAGGAGGAATCCAATAATATCTTGGCAAGGAAGAGCAAATTCACTACCAAGCCAGTAATTGGAGGTCAAGGGGGAAGATCTTTTGGTAATCAACAATCTAACTATATGAGTAATAATTCACAGACACCAAGGGTCTCAGAAACCATGTATGAGCAGAGATGTAGGTTGGGAGAGTGTTTTAAGTGTGGAGACAAATTTATGCCAGGGCATAATTGCCATTTCAGCACTATTGCCAAGGGGCTGAACATGATTGAAGGCCAAGAAGAGGAAGAATTTATGGATGCTGCAACAGGAAACAACAGTGCCGAAATGACACTTGATAGCAAGATTGAGGAATATGGCCTATCATTAAATGCATTGGCAGATAATTACGCTCATAACACCATACGAATTAGAGGAAGCTATCAAGGTAGGGATCTGATCATTCTCATTGATAGTGGCAGCACCCACAGCTTCATTGATGCTAGTGTAGTAAGAGAACTGCAACTTTCTGTAGAAAACTCCCCAGTGCTAGCAGTAACTGTTGCTAATGGCAGTATAATGCTATGTGATTCCTATACAGTAGGATTTACATGGTTTATGCAGAGCTATGAATTCGTAGCAGACTTAAGGATTTTGAAGTTGGGAAGGTGTGACATGGTGTTAGGGGTGGATTGGTTAAGGAAATTCTCACCAATCCTATTCGATTTCATCAAAATGAAAATCACCTTTAAAAAAGAGGGAAGGATGCTAGAGCTCAAAGGCATCATCGAAACAGCCAGTCTCCAGCCAATGACAGTAGAGAAGGTCCAGAAGAACTTAAAAACATCTATTATGGGCTTTGTTGGGCAATTTTTTCTTATAGAAGCAACCACAACACCAGTGACAGTCTTAGCAAATACAGAGGTAGGGAAGCTACTGACAGATTATGCAGAGGTTTTCCAAGAACCTACTACATTACCACCAAGCAGGAGACATGATCACAGAATTCCACTGCAAACAGGAGCTCAACCTATAAATTGCAGGCCATATAAGAACTCCTCCTTCCAAAAAGGGGAGATCGAAAAGATGGTCAGAGAGATGTCATGCAACAACATCATTCAGCCAAGTGTGAGCCCATTTGCTTCATCAGTACTTTTGGTAAAAAAAAAGGACAACACCTGGCGATTTTGTGTAGACTTTAGGCGATTGAATGAAGTTACTATCAAGAACAAATTTCCTATTCCCTTAATCGATGACTTGCTGGATGAGCTGCAAGGATCTAGTTTTTTTCCAAACTTGAGTTAAGATCAGGATATCATCAAGTGCGAATGCATGAGGAAGATGTAGAGAAAACAGCATTCCACACTCACCTAGGGCATTATGAGTTTAAAGTCATGCCTTTTGGCCTTACGAATGCTCCTGCAACCTTCCAAGCTTTGATGAATGACATTCTGGAGCCATTCTTGAGGAAATTTGTCTTAGTGTTCTTTGACGACATTGTCATTTATAGTTCTTCTCTAGAAGCTCACCTCAAACACTTGAAGCAAGTTTTGGAGATCCTGAAGACCAACCAACTGTATGGAAAGAGATCAAAATGCACGTTTGCTGAACCAAAGGTAGAGTATTTGGGGCATATAATCTCTGTTGAAGGGGTGGCCATAGATCCTAAGAAGACACAAGCTGTACAGGAATGGCCAATTCCAAAGACTATCAAGGAGCTAAGAGGATTCCTTGGCTTAGCTGGTTATTATCGAAAGTTCATCGGGAAGTTTGGTGTCATTAGTAAACCTTTGACAGAATTACTCAAGAAGAATAATTTTGTGTGGCACGAGGGGGCATTGAAAGCTTTCCAAAATCTAAAGCAAGTTTTATGTGAGGCTTCAATCCTAGCCTTACCTGACTTTACCAAACCATTTGTCTTGGAGACAGACACCTGTGACAGTGGAATTGGGGCAGTGCTTAGCCAAGAAGGAAGGCTGTTGGCATTCATGAGCAAGGCCTTAGGAGTAAAACATTTGGGATTGTCTATTTACGAGAAGGAATATCTAGCTATACTAATGGCAGTAGATAAGTGGCGACATTACTTGGAACAGGATCAGTTTATTATACAAACTGATCATGAAAGCCTGACATACCTACTTGATCAGAAAATCCACACTCCTATTCAGAAGAAAGGGCTGACCAAGCTGTTAGGATTGAACTATCGAATCAGGTATAAGAAGGGAAAGGAGAACAAAGCTGCTGATGCCTTATCAAGAAGGATTATGCAAAGTGAAGATAGCTGCCAAGGAATAGACATGACAGGGGATGGCTCACAGCCATAACACAAGTAGTTCCTTCTTGGTATGACCAGATTTACAGCTCTTACAAAGATGATGTCAAGTTGCAAGACATCATACAGGGTAAATTGATAGATGCTACACAAGCTCCAAACTTTACCTATACTAACAGGGTGGTAAAGTATAAAGGAAGAATTGTTATAGGAACTACGGGGTCATTGAGAGAGGAACTCATCAAAACAATCCATGATTCCTATATTGGAGGGCATGCAGGGATTCAGAACACCTATAGGAGACTTAAGGCTCATTTTTATTGGCCTTCCATGAAGAAATTAGTCCATCAATTGGTGCAGCATTGTAATGTTTGTAAACAAGCCAAAGCTGAAAGGGTACCTTACCCTGGGTTATTACAGGCTCTTGCCCCTCCACATGGTCCTTGGCAGGATATTACTATGGATTTCATAAAGGGGCTTCCAAAATCCGAGGGCAGGGATACTATCATGGTCATCATTGATCGCTTCACCAAGTATGGGCATTTTATCACCCTAGCACATCCATTCACGGCCCAAGAGGTTGCTAAGTCTTTTTTGGATCACGTCTACAAGTTTCATGGCTTGCCTGCCACGATTTTGACTGATAGAGATAAGGTTTTCACGAGCTTATTCTGGAAAGAATTGTTTAAACACCTAGGGGTCAAGTTGTTGCTAAGTACAGCCTACCATCCACAAACAAATGGGCAGACTGAAAGGGTAAACCAATGCCTAGAAACTTACTTACGATGTATTACTATGCATTGTCCAAAGAAGTGGCATCAGTGGATATCCACAGCACAATGGTAGAATAATAGCAGCTTCCATTCCACGATCAAAATGTCCCCATTCCAGGCTTTGTATGGATATAAGCCTCCAGCAAGGGAGATGGTGCTTACTGAGGCTACTCAAGTAGCTGCTGTGGAGGAGTGGATGCAGAGAAGGATCAATATGGATCAATTAATCAAGGGATTGCTTGAAGGGGCAAGGAATCGAATGAAGCAGGTGGCAGACAAAAAATGATCAGAGAGGACATTTCTAGTAGGAGATTGGGTTTTTCTAAAGCTTCAACCCTACAGGCAGGGCAGTGTTATGTACAGGAAGCATTACAAGCTAAATCCCAGGTATTATGGCCCTTACCAAATCTTTGAACGTATTGGAGCAGTAGCCTACAAACTTCAGTTGCCTATAGGAAGTGCAGTGCATCCTGTGTTCCATGTCTCGTTATTAAGAAAAAAGGTGGGAGAGGTCACCATCATTTCTCAAGCTCTGCCCATCGTAGATGATGAGGGCAGAGTTAAAGTATATCCAGTTGCAATATTGGAAAGGAAACTTATGAAAAAGGGTAATGCAGCTGTGGTAGCAGGTTTAATTCAATGGTCGAATTCCTTTCCTGAAGATGCTATGTGGGAAGAATTGACAGAGCTGCAGTTACAATTCCCAGATTTCAGTATTGATACATGACCAGCTTGGATTCTTGGGACAAGAATCTTGCATGGAGGGGGTACTGTTACGTACCTAGAAGGAATGCAGTATATGGGCAAATTAAAGGTGGTGCAAGATTAGTAGCTTCTGCAACACGTTACCAATGAAAAAGCTAATTCTGTTAGTTGTTAGTCAAAGTTAGTTGTATATTGTTACAGCTGTCATAGTTAGTTAGAATAATTAGTTAGTAGTTGAAATCAATTGCTATAAAACCGAAAAGAAGGTTATCAGAAAGGATAATACAGAATACAGAAAATTCAATCTCAACCCTTCTCTCTCAAATTCTTCTCACAACTTTTCTGTTCTTCATCTTTTCTCCTTCACTTGTTAAGAAACCTTAACAACATCAAACATGAAGTTTAGTTCAAGGTGGTTTTTTGTTTAAGTCAAACATATAAATACCTTCTATTTTTGGGATGCATAGACAAATTGGTTTTTTGAATAAAAATTGTGTGAGCACTCTTGCTTTTGGTTCTTCATTAAACCTTTCAAAACTTATTAAAGAGATCATCTTTGTGGCATTTTAACCATATACCTTTGGTTCTTGATTCAAAAACTCAACAGGTTGAGTTTTTATAATCTGATTTTAGCTTTCTAGGAGAAGTGTTTCAATTCTTGATTGTGGATTCTAGGGTTTCGCCTTCCAGGTTTGCATCAGATATTTTGTTATCTTGAGAAAGAAACTCATTGAGATCTTTCAAGTGAAAGTAAGGTATATATGAATGGACTTTGGGCAGGTTGTTGTCAAACAAACAATGGCTTAGAAAATGTCAAAATGCATAATTGCAAGAAACAATTGCAGCTTAATTGTGTTGCCAACTTATTTTAATCACCACAACGATATTATGGATCTGATGCTCATACAAAATAATCATACATGAAATTATAAAGTCAAAGGAACTAACTTTGTCATATTGAGGTGGGATGAGTTTCACTAGAAAAACTGAAACAAAAAAGAAGAGTATTATATGAAAGCTTTTTTATTTTTTTTGTGTGCTGGTATTATAAAAGCATGCCAACATGCATTCTTTACAATTCAAATGGAATGGCAAAAGAGAACATGAATTACAGTAGACAGTATTCCAACTGTTTTATGCAGCTAGTTAGTAGAAAACTTGCACTAAATGTATGCACTATACAAGCCCTGAAGCTCGCAAAGACTGAAAAATGTCCATTGAACCATGTGGAATTGGTTAGCAAGTTTACATGCCTGTCATTAAATACTACTTGTTAAATATTCATATGCTCAAATGTCATGAACATAAGCCAGAAATTTATCATACCAGGTTTTAGGTCACGATGAATTATCCCATGGGAGTGCAAGCATTCCATTGCACGCGCAATATCAAGAGCAAATCCAACAGCCAGACGCATGTCCAGGCACCGTGGCCGCATGTTCAGCAAGTATTTTCGCAATGTTCCGCCCAAAAGAAGTTCAGTTACTATCACCATGACAGGCTCCTTGCAAGCACCAATAAACTGGTAACACATAACAACCCTGTTATTTTGTATATGGTCACTTCAACAACTGTTAACTAAGAAAACAGTACTAATTCACTAGCAAAACTAAATGCTGAAATCGAACACAATGAAAAAGTATTGCTATAAAACCAACCTTCACAAGATTTTTGTGCTGAACTCTAGATAACATTGCAACCTCCCTTGCAAACCGCGCTTCTCTCTTGGCAATCTCTTCTGGGGTTTCTCCTCCATGTACAATTTTAATAGCAACAATTTGATTTTTGTACCTATCAAAGAAAATTCATAAATTCCAGAATGACATTACTGAACATAGCAATCAACCATTTATCAGATGTTCTAAACTAAAAAGAAAGAACATTTTAGAAACAGCAGCACAAAAATCAGTCTGCAGTTTCTCAATGAGGATATCCGTTTAACATTCTGCTGACATTAAAATGGGATTAAAATATAAACAATAGTTTATCTCAATTGATCCGCTGAGAAATGGAAAAAACTTGGTTTATTCAAGAAAATTAGAGAAAAATCCAGTTATAAAATGAATCAGAGCTCAAGAGCTGCAATTTGGAAATAGAAAAAAAAAATCAAGAAGTTTAACTTACTTTCCTTCATATACTTTAGCATGAGCACCTTCCCCAATCTTTGGCCCAACGAATAGAAGCTTTGGATCAATAAGCCACTTAGCATCCAAATCGAACTCTTCAGAATAAAACCCATTACTAGATCCCATTTCTTAACCTATACTACCAGCAAACGAAACACCATCAACTAACCACACACAGACCAAAACTTTATTTATTTATGTTTTTATAACACTCCTTTTTTTTTAAGTAGACTAAACAGCTAAACAAGTCAAATTAAAGAAATGGAAAGCAAGATACCAATTCTATACGAAAGAGTTAAACTATAAATAAACATGCTCCATGTTGCACCCAAAAATCACAACTTTAGATCCAAAGAGATTAGCCTTTGCCTTTGTTTGGGAGGCAAAGAATAAAACCCTACATGTTTCAGAGAATGTCACTACCAAAACAAGAATCTAAAATCAAATGGTACTCGTTAAAAAAAAATCCCCAAGAAGCTCTGTGAGGAGCAGATAAAATTATATGGAGAAGTGGGAGAAAGTATAACCAAAAAAAGAAAAAGAAAAAATAATGAAGGGAGGGTTAGAGTCTAGGAGGCTAAGGGAATGGCACAGATTGAGATTTAGAGTTAAAGAGATTATTAAAGCAATCTACGCGCATGGAAGTGCCTTTGTTTCTTTGATCAGCCGCGGCAGGATTTGAGTCTGAGCTTCGACATAAGATAAACAAAACATTTTTAAAAAGAAAGGAGAAGGGACGAGGAAATAAAGGTCGGCAAGGAAAGAAATGGTCCGTGTCTTTGTCATATGGTGGTCCGTGTCTTTGTCATATGGTTGTTGTAGTAATTGGACTAAAATGACTGAGAGCTAAAAAAGATGTCCATGATTTTCACATGGATGCGGTGTATCTTCAACCCTTGGGCAGTAAAACCTCCATCTTGCCATCATTGATATTTGTTCTTTATTAGGATGCTTGGAATTATATAAATATTGATTATTATTTAAAATATTTTAAAAAAATATATATATATATATTAAAATAATATTTTTTATTTAAAAAACTATTTTTCACATTAACATATCAAAATGATAGAAAAATATAAAAAATATTAATTTAAAATCAAAACTAAAAAAATTTAAAATTTTTTAAAAATACTTTTAGAACACAAAAATTGTTATAAATATCCTTTAAATTTAAATTTTTAAAAGGAATGGCATTATTTATGTCTCAAATCATTAAGTTTTGTATTTGTGCCATTCCTTTTTCTTTATCATGAAATATAACAATTTGATTTAACTTGTTAATTATGATAATAAAATAAATATAAATTAAACAATACAACCAACCAACAAAAATAATAAAATATAATTTTTAGGTCGTTACTAGTTTTATTGATATCAATTTGAAAATTTTTATCCTTTCTATTTAAGATTTAAAATTATTATTATTATTATCATCATCATCTTCATCTCACCGATAGAAAAATTTCAAATTATTTTTAAATTAATCAGCAACAATGATGGGATTTAATTGACCATTATAATTAAAATATGAGTAACCATTAGGTTTAGTAATTGTAAAAGAATTTAAATTTTTTAAAAGATAAAAAAAAGACCAAATTACTTAATCACGATGACGTTAGATGCAAACTTTGATCCAAAAAGCCATCAAAGAATAATATGTTTTTGTTATTAAGAAGATATAATGAGGCCTGATATCAAACTGGATTTATGGTTGACATCATGAGGTTTTGTTAGATTTACACAAGACGGATTGATAATCCTTCAACTTCAATTGCTTAAGTTTAGTCCATTACTTTAAAAAAAAAATAATACTTTAACGATTGAATATGTGTCTTTTATATTCCTCATAGAATTTGGGTCTTTGTTACAAGCAATCAAATTTCTTTTAATATAAAAAAATATTATTAACATGTTTTTTAATAGTAAAATTATATAAAAAATAATTTGTACAAACTTCTTGATTATATGGTCAAGAAATTCTTGTTGAAGTAGATAAAAATTTAAAAAATAAAAAATCAAGTTTTATAAAACATTAACACAGAAATAACCTTATATTTGAGAACCAAAGATATGAAAAAAGAAATATTTGAACCTAAAAATAACCTTGTATCTAAAAATATTAAATATATGAATTACGTCATGAAATCAGTTAATATTCGATAAGTTAGTATATGATTTTTTTTCCTGTAAAAAGAAGTTGTCATATCATAAACAAACAAAAAAACAACTTACATTTATTCGCTAACTTGCTGCTAAAATTTGAAGCTAGAAAAACATATTATAGTCTCATCTAACTAATCCTAATGGATTCTCTTTTTTGTTGCAAGCTAATTTGCTCAAACTAGTAATTAAATTACATAAATCCAATAATAAAATAAATCTATAAACAATGTCTAATGGGTAAAGCAAATCAAAATTTAAAATAAGTATTCAACATTAAATAAATAAATAAAATAGGATAAAAAAAACAAAGTCTTCATACTAAAATTCCTCAATGTAACCTAAATCTCCAATTTTCATACATTCTTAGTAGATTTTCAAACTTGACTTCAAACAAGTTGTTTTCTTTTGTATACTTGAATTACTTAGCCTACCATATATGGTTTGAAAGCTTGAGATGTATAGTTTCCAGCTCAACTTTAATTGTATTAAAGGCCACTTGTAGCTCTAGATATGTCATATACAATACACAAAGGTTTAGTCTGATAAATTTGTAAGATTTATCTAGTAACTTTAACCCTTTAAAATACTATGTTCATGAACTTTATTTTATTGAAATATTTATCAAAATATAGTTCTATACGTCTAGTATTTACCTATAAAGTTTCAATTTCTTTTAACGTATTGTTTGAGAGACATGTTTAATCTTGAAAACCTAGTTAGCAGCATTTTAAGACCAAATTTGGACTTGACTTGGTTGATATCATACTCGCCTTCTTTAAAAAGACTTAACCTTAAATTTGTATCATAAAAAACATCTTTTAAGGTCAACCAATCAATATCAAATTGAAGAGTAACATCATCATCAAAACCAATAAGAACCTTGTTAGCAAATAAAGTCATCTTGATATACAAGCTCTCATTTTCAACAATTATCTCTTTTTTTAATTTTAATTGCTCCTTATATATTTGTTTAGGTGCTAAAGATATAAGAGTTATAGGTCTTTCATTCATCTCAAAGGAATATTTTTTGTCACTTCATCATGTATAACTTTAGCATGGTTTACCAAGCAACAAGAATTTCGTTTGCATTGGCAAAATGATTAGTACTCAAAAGTGCATTTTTATCATGGTTTTATA